>JANHGN010003314.1:83985-120396 GCA_024605025.1 Megaceryle maxima
GTAAAACAAAATATATATATATATATATATAAAAATCTATACACTCTGACAGATCCTTCTGCAAATTGAAGCTATTAGGGGATGAAGGACATCATATTTTCCACTAAAGTAATCCTCTGATGATCTCAAGGCACAGATGTTTTTATAATGTATCTAATTCCATAGGTATTGCATTACCTTTAATAAGCTTCCAGGCTGATGCCATTTGCTGAGTCAGCTGAACAGCTACAGCTGTAACTTTTTGTTCAAATCGCTCTCCCCCTGGGCTCAAAGCTCTACTCTGGCAGCGTGATGCTCAATTACCTGGCTGAATGTTCTATTTCTATTATGAAAGGATGAAATTGTCTCTATATTAGTGATAATCCCAAAATACATTCAGTCATTAATTAAATGCATTTAGTATGTGGCTTAAACACTAGGGGCCTTAAAGTGACACTACTTTAAAGTAACACTAGAGAAGCTATCTGGCCAGACTCCACCCACTTTTCCCCCATCACTCACTCACTGGTATTACAGGCTCGTATTAAATCCCTTTCAAGAATGAAGATGTTTTGGAAAAGTACAGAATTAGCAAAAGTTATTTGACAGTTCTCCGAACTAAAAAGGTTGCCAAGCCTCTGTACTAAATGACCAGCAATCCTACCTGGAGGTAACTGACCTCCAGGACTATTTGAACTCTTTAGTTTGAAGGAAGCAACAGTTAAAGCCAATGTGGTGGCATGGGATCAGTAATCAATTCCATTTCTACCTTTAGTTAAAAAATGGTAATAAAACCCCACAAATAACAGCAACAACAAAAGGATTTTTAGGTTAAAAGTGACCAGAAAGGAAACAGTAAAAGGAAGAAAGTAAACAGTAAGGAAAGGGTAAGAGAAGATTGAAGGGACAAGAGAGAACTGCCTGGAAGGATTCATGTGAAAGAAGAAAGTTGAGTTTCCTTCCAAAAACAGGAGGGAAACTGTCAGCCAACTAGCCAATAAAACCTAATGTCCGTTATCCAAATCTTTCAGATTAAAGTAGTACTCTAGAACTATTAGAAAATAGTACTATAAAAAGCACAATGTCCCTTAAGAATAAAAGGTCACATGTCTGAAAAGAAAGCAATGAAACCTGATAATGTTAATCAACATCACCAAAATATGAGATACTTTCAAGAGGACTGACAGAATGTGCACCTTTTAGCCACAAGTCATTTGCCAAATTGGCACGTCTAATTTCATTTTGTCTCTTTTTCCTCTTTAGCCAACCTTTACACTTTTTCAACGGGGATTTTATTCTTAATCACATTTCTCACCAAAAGGGAAGAAACCTCAGTTTTGCTTGCCACCCAGACATTTGCACCGCACTAGGCTGGGACTACACCAGCCCAGACTAACTTGGTCCATTGAATTATTTAAGCAGTAGTTTGCACTGAATTCGATTTTCATAAAAGGTTAAGCAAAAGACTGACTCACAGAAAGCTCTTTGTGTTTACAGAAGAACATAATACAGGGAGATATTCAAAATTCATTCCTTTGAATGACAAAGGTAATAGCAAATACTAATGTATCTATAAAGTATTTTATGTTTCAAATTTCATTTTGTCCATTTTAAATAAAATCTGTTAGAATTAGAAGAGAAAATGTAAATATCTGTGCCCAAAATATTTAATATGTGGAGTAAAGAAAAAAACAACTTTCAAAAGAGAATTTCAGTTTCCCACTGTTTAGGGGAAACTGGAGTAAAATACCAAATACCCATAGAAAGACACACACAGGTAATCTTCTATGTGCCAAAAATAAACTGACTGAATGCAGCATTTTAATGGAAACAGGCTGCACAAGGATGCTGTTCTTATCGGGGAGAGGCTTCGCCTCCTTTCTACTGCACATTTCCCCAACTATTCAGTACCACCCTGGGGCTATGACCAGCAATCCAAAGTAGTGTTCTTCTGAACTGGACTTGGCTGACAGAGTTCTAACTCCAGATCAATTTCTGTACAATTTCTTGTCCCAAAGTGTCAGAGAGCCTCTGGAATGAAACACTCCCAATTTTTAATGTTTTCTGGTTTGTAAAATAATAAATTATTAAATATCATTTTTGTTATCAGGAAAAAAAAAAAAAGCATTCTGTCGTAAACCCAAAAACACAGGGAATATAACATGTTCAAAGACTTGGAACTCTTTGTTTTAAGGAAGATGAAGACAGGCAACATAGAGAAATTGTAATGTGGAAAGTCCCGAGAAAAAACCTGAAATAAAAGTAGACATTGTGAAGGAATGAGAGCAGAACATATGTTCATCTAAGTACAACTTCCGGAGGAAAACACACATTCCTCACTCTTCAGAACCTCTCCTTTTCAGCTGATGAGGAAGATTTTCTGATATGTATTTAACTCCTAACCCTTACCATCTGTTGCTGCAAAAATCAAATCAAGTGCTTAAAATAAAAGCACATATATTTAAAGTAAACATAGTTAAAAGGAAAGTGATTTTTTAAAACTTAAGCCTGCAGAGCTAGTCAGTCATCTTCCCAAAATCAAACCAGAATTGCTGAGGTTGATCAATGCTTGGCAGGTTATCGCGTAAGAAAAGTTCCATGCTATTGGAACTACTTGCAATCCAGGAACCTGTGAAGGGCCCTCGACCCAAGCCACACATTTATTCTGACATTATACATTTCTTCCAGAGTTAGGAGGAGAGATCATACAACCTTCCTATGCTCCTGACAGGTGAGTCTATATCATGGAGTCTTCTCTCAATGCATCTCCCAGGAGAAAGCTGCCCTCAGCTGAAAAATCTACAGCACTACTACACAGGCTATTTCAAGAGATTTTTCACTCAGATCCCTCAATTTCTTCACAACAGTAAATGAGCTTGAAGAACCAAACCTTAAAACCATTTAAGTGCCTGTGGTTTTCAAGAATTTGCGTGGGAAAGGTGTGTTTTTATGTGGAGAAGTAGTCTACTTATTTTCTCAAGGAATATTTTAAATAAACACAAAATCAAATCAAAGATTTAGGACCAAGACTTGTGTTGAGCTACCTATATACACTAGGAAACGTGGGGAAAATCTGTGCTAGCTCACAGAAGCTTGGCAGACACACGGTGGGGGGGGAACAAAAGGAAAAGAAAGAGATAAAGCTGCTGTGCAACTCAGCTACATAATTAAACTAAACCTTGAACATGGTGAAAATCTCTGTATTATGAACAAGATTCTGATCACCATGTGCACACTCCAGCACAATAAAAGGTGAATAATTCATAATCATTTTCAAAGAAAAAGTATGCATCACTCAACTTGGGGGAAACACAGGGGATTTCACTGGTATGATTTTTCTTTAGGGACAATGACAAAGTGCCGCTCACCAGCAGGAAACTGAAGCACTGAACTGTGTTCCATGTGCCATAAATCAACACTGCAGCCTACAGGATGTCTCTCTGGTACCAACATACCATCAATTTTTCAATAACCTCCTTAAATAATGGAATATGTGAACGGTGACAACAGTAATGAAAAATGAAATGTTTTGCACGCCAAAGACTCTAGAATAACATGGTTAATATGTTGCTTCTACAGTTAAAGAAGCTTTTCTTTTTATATATAAAATCTTTTCCCCCCAAAACCCAACATGTTTTACCACAAAACAATCCAAATGGCCTTTGAAGTATTCAAGTCTTTGAGCTCTATCGCAACTGGTTTAAACAACCTGGTTCAAAACAGGGTTCCTTTTGTGGTTTTAAAATTAACCAAGACAACAGCTTTCTGTGTTACAAGAACTGCTTGTACATTCACCCTAGGCTATCGTTACACTCTCCCGCTCCAGCAAGAGAGCAATCCTTCATGCAAAGAAAGCTCTCCAGAAAAAGATATTTTTCAAAGGATTGTTTAGATCCTGGGCTGGAATCATACACAAAATTACTGTTTGTGAATGAAGTCAGCGTCCCACACTCCTCTCCTCTTCTTTACCAGTCAAAAACCAAGCTCAGCCACCCTTGACCTCTTTTTTTTTTTCCAGTACAAGATTTTCTGAGTGGAACATCAGCAGCAAAGCTCAGGACCAAGTGGGAAAAGTGATTCAAGCAGACGTGGCATGAGGCTGCCCAACTCCACGAGTGCTCCCACAGTAAATGGGGGCAGGCAGATAGATGCCTGTCATGGGGAACTGACTCCAGGAGTGGGAGAGTAGCAGGTTTTAGCTTTTAGTCTTCTATTAACACTAACAGAAAACATTTCAGTTTATGGAAGGATTTTAAACCTGTAGTTGTAGCATTTTAAGAAAGGTCAGTATTTTCCTCACCTTCTCACTTCTCCCTTGTTATAGAACAGACTTCTCAGAACATCTGATTCTTAGGAAAATAATTTCTCACCCCATAATCATAACAAGGAAGAAAAAGCTGAAACCAACATTTTAAATGTAACACTCTGCAATTTGGCTACCAACGAGCCGAGCTGTTTTGTTACCAACAAACCTGGAAGTTTTATTTTGACCAAGTTGTTTGCTTCAAAACATTTTTACTAAAAATAATCCCTTAATGAGCTGCAAAGTGAATCAAAATGGAATGAATACTCTTCAGAATACACCATCTCACCAGTTACATTTTATCACCAAGAAGCTTGCTTACCCAATCAGCAAGTAAGTCTAAGGTATGATTTTCTAAGTCCTGATTTGATAGGCCTCCTGACTTTTCAATTAAGTCAATTGTTTTTTGGGTTTTTTTTAATTTAAATTTAGCCCAAGTATCTCTTTCAATATATTTAATATTCAAATGATTATATGTGCTGGTACATAGCTGATACAGAACATGCTACCTAAATACATGCTTTCAAGTATATTTTATCACATATATAGTGTTTTTCACACATGAAGAAGTCCCATCTCTAACACATCAGGCAGTGAACCTCTCAGAAATGCCAAAGGGACCAGGAACTCTGCAGGTTGCAATGGTTCAGAACAGAAATGTAGAAGTAACCTGCACAAGACACACCTTCTTTAAAAGTATGTTGCTTATATATATTGTTCCCTTTTAATTACTGTTTCCCATTCCACTTTCTCTCCCCTTCATCAAAAGCTCTTCAGGAAAAAGATGTGGACTGCAACTTATTTACTATTTGGACTCTACCATTCACAAAAGTGCAGACTTCTTGACTGTGCAACCTCATTTGCAAGGCAGTTACTACTGAAATGGTAGGAAAAATATGCAAGCAGAAAGTGCTAATTACAACAGATACTGGAGCATGTGTTAACTAGCTACAACAATTCAGCTTGCAGCACTTTGACAAGTCAGAGCTCAGAAGTGAGAAACAATGATAGATTTTTAGTTTATTTTCCTGATGCTGCACGCTCAGGGTATTTAAACTAAGGGCGTAATAAAATATTAAACTGCACAGCTCTCAGGGTGTGAAAGTCACAAGCAAAACACTCATCTGCCAGTATGGCATATAATTTTTTTAGACATAATACCCAATAATCTGCCACAGACTGTCGCTACAGATTCTACTTCATATGATGTGCAGATGTTATCAGAAAGTGTATCTGCTCTATGTAAAAAGCAAGTGCCACAGGGCACTTGAATAATTGCAAGTCCCTTGCTGGTCACCACAGCAGTTCAGCAAGACAAGGAAAGTGTATTTGTTCATTCTTTGCAATCAGTAATTCAAAAAGATAAGGTGGGACCCAAATCACACCTAGAAATCTCCCCTGAGCCAACAGCACTGAACTGCTAGAACACTCAACCACGGTGGCCGTTGTGCTCTCGAGGAGGGGCCGTGTGTACAATGTCTGACTGCACTGAGTGGTACATACAGGCAGCAACAGCTCCTCCATTCCCACAGCTTCTGTGGGTTTCCACAGAGCGAGAAGTCAGAACGGTTCATTCCTTTCATGTCACCTCACCCAAATTTCCATTCACCCAGAATATTCACCTGAGTAACTCTCCAGTTCATTTGGTAAAGGCAGACTCTGTTAACAATGCTGCCATTTCACACTCACAACCTTAAAACAAAAAGTGTCTTTGTTAAAAAGATCAGAACTTCCAAGGGAGTGTCTTTACTGATTCTTCTATTAAGGTCAATCACAGAAAAACTTGTTTTGGAAAAGCACAGTAACATTTAATCTCAGAGACTGAGCCCTAGCAGTAAAGGGATAATCTTGCACCTTTCCTTGAGTGTGCAGTATCATCTCTTCCCTCAAGCTGTCTCTGACACGTCTCTGACCTCCTGATGAGCCAACTCAATTCACAAGACCAGCAGAAAACTAGCCAGGAAAAACAAAAAAAACCCCAAAACAAACAAACAACAAAAACCAACCCCCCCACTCCCCACCCAAAAACAAAACCAAAACCAGATAAACACTTTTCCTTTGTTCTGGAGATCTGAATCAGTTGGCACAAAATTCAGAGTAGTACAAGAACAATCACAATGGAAGTGGGAAGAACCTCACCACTCAACAGCAAGCTGCTGGATCATCCCCTCTACCTTCTCCAAATGGATCTAATGTTTGGATTGTCTCAAATTTCCCAGAAACCAGGAAAACTACCCCATAACCAGTAATCTAGGATCCTGTCTTACAATTTTAGAAAGAAAACAACTATTGTGCAGCTACTCACATTGTCAGTTATCACTCCCCAAAGATGAAATTTTATTTTTGATGGAGGCAAACACTTTGCGAGCAGTCTAAACTGAAATTAGCCATTGGCAACCAAGTAGCAGGAAAAAAAATCCACCTGAAAACCAAAAACCAAACAACTAAAGAGGTTAAAAAATTCTAAGTGAAAACATTCTGATAAATAATTCTAACAAAACACCCGTCAGCTTTAAATGTTTAGGAGAACTTCAATTATTCCTTTGGAGCAGAATTCAGTAGAGTTCTGGCTTTCTTGTTCCAAGGAGATATGTTTGCTGTAGGCTCTATAATTAATGAAAGATTAATTAATGAAAGAAATGATCTTGCCAGGGTGTGAACTGCCAACTCTGTCTTCAAATTTAGTTTGGCAGAGTTACTCAATTGAACTGATGGCCAGAAAGAAGGAGGCTTGCCAGCATAATTTGAGGATAAAGATCGTCTACCTGGTTATAGAAAAACTCTAATTCTTTCTCTTCTGCTCCTGTTCTCTCTTTGAACCGATCACAACAGCCTTCAGTGCCCGAGGCAGAGAGAGGAGAATGGCTGAAATCTTCCACCACACAGGGATTTTTACACTCGCATCTTTGCTACACCCAAGTCAAAGGGAAAAACGGAAACGGCAGACTGCAGAAATCAGAGCAAGATTTACAGGAGCTCTTGGAGCTTTCAGAAGACACCTCAGATAATGCACACCAAGCCTGAAAACTGTTCTTTGGGATGAATGGGAGGGCCCCAATAGCTAGACAGTTTATATTACAGACATTTAAATGTTTAAGTGAAGGAAAAATAAAGAATAAAACTGAAAGTAGATATTGTATATGATTAATGGGAACAAAAAAAAACCCCATAAAACATGAAGAAGCTGAGATAAAGATCAGAAAGAGAACTACCAGTGCAGAGTAAAGAGTGAAAAACAAGCAGTGAAGAAACAATAGTGGACAACAAGTAAAACAAAATTCCATCTACATTTATTAGGTACAAATGTTGAAATGCATAGTTTGAGTCACTACAGTTTGGCTTTTTGAGATCCCATTTTCCCAAAATGATGCCCGATCAGATAGAAATCTCTTTACAAAGGTGTTCATAGTAAGGCAAAAGGCACAGCTTTGGAATCTGGCAAGAAGCCTTTCTGTTCAAAGAAAAGCCACCCAAAGGGTCTCTTCAGTGTCATAAGCCCTACCTCAGTCCCCCAGAAAAGCCTTCCAGCGGACAGTGCCCAGAGTCATTAGTGCCAGCAGAGACCCACAGAGTGCTCCTCACTTGTTTAATTACTCTTCCATCATTTTGCTCTACTCTTATTGTTAGGTACTTGCACATAACTTGAGATAGCAAGGATGACAGAATGCTATTCCCTCAAGTCTTTTCTTGTTTTTAGGGTTTCTTACATACTGTAATAGCACAGTTGCAGCTGTTTGGCTCAAACAAATAAGGCTTCTGGAGTAAGAAAATGCCTTTCCCCTGAGAGCAGAAAGCAAATGCTGTGCAGAAAGTGAGTATCATTATTAATTTACCATTATTTCGTAACTTACCCCTGATATGCCAGCCTCTCTAAAGGCCTCCTTTCTTTTCATCCCGACGAACGTGATGTCAGATATCAGCTATAGTTAAAACATCTAAGACTAGATGACACCTTGAAATATTCTGTTTCTTGTAACAGTGTAAATAACATCCTCTAACATTAAAATTATGCAGAAAAGTATGTTTAACTTCCAAGAAATTTCTGTCATAAACCATACTTGGTGTGAACAGATCCCTACATCCTGCAAATGTTTACACACAGGAGTAAATCTCTTCCTCAAAATACTCCTACAGCTGTCAACAGGAATATCAAGGAGAATATTACTCTTGATAAAGCATTTGTCCCTTACATATTAGACCCAAATACACTGAACAGAAAAATTTAAACCATCCTATGGGACCCATCTGACCTTACTAGACAATTCCTCACAAGAGCACGCTGCAGTCAGTGTGACTACACCAGGGAGCAACCATCTGTGGTGCAAATAACTATTTTCCTATTTAATTTCAAATTCACCTTTTAACTGCACAGACCTAATGGTTTCCAATTTTCCTCCATACACATTACAAGCAAAAAGATGCTGTGGAATGTTTATCTCTTATCTGGATATTGTCATTTTACTGTCTCAAACTTCTTAAAACAAGCTTTTTGCTAGGGAGGAAATCAGTCAGCATCAGACCTAGTGGGGAAACCCTGCACTTGCTCAATGTCTGTGGCTCTTACATAGTTCCAGATGTTCAGAACATTAATAATGCACTAACTCAAAACCTCTTTTTGAAACTTTAGAATGTGCAAATTGCATTAAAACCTCTTTGCCCTCATTAATGGTATTGTTACAATCCCAGTACTCTGGAAAATGTTTTTTGGCATTTGTTTAACTTTGTGATATTGCCATTTACTCATTTTAACAGCCAGTGCTCAAATCTTAATGCTTTTAATAGGCCTGGCTAAACAGACTACCATCTTTTGTAAATTTATTGAAGTAATTTATGAAATAAGTAAAAGTTGTATGAAGGCAGTGTTGGTTCCCCCCCCCTTTTTTTTTTTTTAATGACAGCAGAATAAAATGGGTTTCTTATAATTTATTTACAAAACTGTCTTTCGGGTAAGTTTTAGAAATGAAAATATTCTGTTCTTTTTTCAGTGTCATGACCATTTTCTGCCACTCTGGCATAGACTTCTTGAAGAAAAAAAACCCAATTAATACTGAAACTATATCCCTCCTGCAGTCTGCCATCTATAGGGGTGGCACATTTATGTCCAGGCCAGGAGACTCAAGGGCTTGGTCTCATAGCCAACACACACAGAGCACAGCGGCAGAAGAGAGCAACAGCCAGAGGTTGCACTGAGGTCCCTCCTGTTTATTCTAAATAATTACCTAGGCTGAACCTGAAGATTCTCAGTCTGCTTGAAAACAGCACAAGTTAGATCTATTGCCATGCTCTACACCACTCACAGAGGTAATTTTGTTAAGACCTGCTTGCCTAAAGTTGTGTAATACTGTCGAGAATGGTTTGTCAGCTGAATGGTAAACAGCACTTCTCTCAAGTTCACTACAGCTTTGGTTGATATCGTAAGCGCGGCAAGCGAGCCAAGACAATAACCAGAGGTGCTCCACTCCAAATGGATTTGCTGTCACCCAGTCCTGTCTGTTCTCACTGAAGAAAAGAGGATCAGCCAAGAGACCAGGAAAATGGGATGAGACTGGCAGGACTTAAGCTCTGAACTAGCAGCTCCTAAAATAATGAGATGGGTAGAAACACTATAATAACAATAATGTAAGTTGTACGAGAACCTTCTTCAGGGTAAAGCAACTAAACTTATTTCTGGTAAGTCAGACTGAGAAAAAGGTCATCCACGAGAAAAGTGCTCTAGGAAACAAACGCCTTAGAATACTTTGTTCCAACACACAATATTTGTTAGCTACTCTTGCACAGCCCTTGGAATCATCGCAGTACGCAGCAACAGCTCTAAGCAGTCCAACAGTTTTCCAGCAGATATGGTTTAGTTGTAAGAAATCTTGCTGCTTTTTTCATTATTCACCACTAAATTACCCTAAAAGACAATAATTTGCTGGAATATATACAAGCTAAAGGAATTAATGCTAATGCAATACAACACACACTTCTGCACGCATTTCTTTTTCCATTTCTATTATCATCACTACTTTGTAATTAACTACTCATTAGAGGTAACAGTCCTAGAGCACCATAGCTCTGAACCTCAAAAACCCCATCACCTGCATTTGAAAAAAACAGTAACAGAGCTGGTATGAAGAGTATTTTACAGGCATTTGGATACAAATACTTCATAGAGAGCATAGCAAATAATTTTTTAAATGTAGATATAGAACATTCAGCTGCTTCTAAGAGGCTCATGAGACAGACAAGAAAGCAGTTACTATTTGTATCTTTTAAGATTAGCATTTTGTGAAATTCTCTTCTTTTCAGAGACATTTTCCTCTGCAAAATTATTTGACACTGTATAATGCAAAATACACAGCAACACTGTGCAACTACTGAGTAAAACTGCTATTTCAGCTCAAAAGTTAAAGCTCTGTAAAGGAAAGCAGATACAAAAGAAATATGATTAGTCTGGATCAATGGAGAATACTGCATCTTAAAGGTGGAGGAAAAAGAAAAAAAGCAGTAAACAAATGTTGGATTCTTGAGTGATTAGTTATCAGTTCACAAGTTTTATTGTTGAAAACAGTAAGTCAAACCCTTTAGAGCAACTATGTTATTTTAAAACTTTTACTTCCAAGTTATGACTCAACAATTAGCAGATACAAATTAACCAGCAATGCCTCACACACACACAAAAAACCAACCCCAAACCAAAACACCAATATTAACGTTATTGTTCAAAGCTTATTTCGTAAAAAAGCTACTAAAGAAAGGTCACTTAATTCATCATGATGGATTATCACTAAAATTTATAAGCATTAGCATTTTTCTCCTTGCTGGATACCTTGACTGATATGACACATATTGAATGAATCATCTAAGATGCAGGCACCAGGCAAGATATATCTTAATGCAGACAGGTCGGCAACATGAACCCTAATGGTCCTTATCTTAATCTTGTTTAAAAGCATCTTAGATTTCTCAGTAATCTTTTCACCTTCTGATACTGTTTTTTATAGAGTGGTTCTGCCGGAGTCGCTACTGATTTTCACATAAATGCATTTTTGTTGCATAGTATCACCAGTTTTAGCAGCCCTAAAAATTATCTGGGTTTGCAATTTAGTAAATGCTAAGGCTGAGCTTAATTTAAGAAGAGTCAATGTACCAGGAACTCTGACAACAAATATGTGTATGTTGCTTTAGATTAAGCTGCTCATGAGACTCATCACCACAGCTGTTCAGAACACAGACACCTACCACATGTGAGGTGTATGGGATGCATTGTGTCCTGCCCACCCACACATTTTCCTCCGTTGCATTATTGACCTTGGATATTTGCCATATGGATGTTTTAAGCAGTCACACTTCAATAAAAAATATTTCTTCAAATATCTCTATATTTATCTCTAATAGTTCATCAGTTATCTCATTTATTCAAATACCTGACTGAGATAAAGGGACGTTTCTCTACTATTGCTTTTTTTGTATTCACATTACATCTAATAATGACAAATTACACAGATAACAAGGTGGCAGAAAACTGCACAGAGCTCTTTCTGCTGCAGCTGCTTTGATTAAAAAACAAGGGATGGAGAGAGCACAGAGGAAGACAACAGGTGACTCATTTTAATTCAGACCTTTTTGCAGTAACAGCAGTTCATACATTAGGTAAAAAGGTCTTTGGAAAGTACCTTCTCAGCCTGACAAAGTATTTTCTTAAACTGATCGTTAGGAAAGGACGCAGGCTGACTATGTTGTGGACTTTAAGTTCTTTACAGAACAGCTAAATGGCATTCTACAGCTTATAAATATCTTGCTGAAAGGGGCACTCCAGAGCAAAATATAGACAAGCGACTGCTACCTCTTCCCAGCACTAGACACCTTCTTCAAAGAAATCTAGAATCTCCCAGGAAATAATTAACCTTAAGAAACACTGATAGAGAAAAAAGCAAGCCATTACTGGATGCTTTCTGCAGGCATTAGCACTGGAAGGAGCAGGTGAGTCAAACACAAGCTCCTCCAGCAACATACCCTGCTGACATTTAGAACATTCATCTCGATGTTCTATACGCAGCATCCAGTTTTCTCATTTTATGATTAGGTTAACGTGGTGACATTTAGAAGTTTTACTTGCCCTCTGTTTATTTGCACATGGGAAGTTTCTAGTAGGTTGATATCTTCTAGGTGAGGATATTTTTTTTCTATCAAACACTTCAGAAGTCCGAAACAAATCACTACATTTCTGCTAGAGTTTGTTTCTCCAGCTCTAACATGAATTTAGGGGCCATCACTTTCACCAAGGATTAGTAGATCGCTTCTCTGATGTATACAAAGCAACCTGAAATTCCAGATGAAACACAGAGAAATAGATAAGCCCCTCAAATTCCAGACTGAGAAGCTCAAATGGTATTATTAGGGGTTTTTTCCTGCCATAAATTTATTTCTGACATCATGTAATGTATCCATCCTGAATAAGAGGAGAAGCAGGAAGAGAACCCTGTTTGGGTGCTGTCTCAAGGGTGCCAGCATCACTCATCACAAACTGCATCAGGCAGGGTTCTCCATTCTTTCTATTCCCGGAGACTGAGGACAAAAAGTGTTGATTTAACAATCTTACAAGAAAAAAAAAGAACATAGACAGGCCTAAATTCAAGCTCCATCAAATTGTCTGGATAGATGGTGCTCAAAATTCAGAGCATTGCCCTAAGCATTCTAGACATTTAATAAGATTTCATTTTTTATTTATTCCAATGTTGAAACTCCAACTTGTAAAACAGGTTGAGCCCTCAAAAAAATCTGCTTAACTCATAATAATTAATTTAGTGAGGTAACATAACCACATATATTAATCAGCCTTGAAAATCTTTTTTAAAAACTCCATCTTTTAAAGGAGACATAGCAATTTTCCCACTAAAAATCTCTAGAAATCCATTTTGAAATGCAACTGTGCAGATAAGCAATACCCTGTTGACGATGTAAGAAAAATACCTCATTTTCCCTGTACTAATATGCTTATGCTTACATTATTCTGTGTTTTCAACATATTAATCTCAGACTTAGAGGCAATGCAATCCCAAATAAAAGAAGTAGAATGAAAAAGGGCATCCGTAGAAAAATATTGGCAATGTGATTTTAAAATACCATCCTTCAATTGTCTGCAATTTATATTTATCAATACTTTCACTAGGATCATGGAAGTGTTCCCACAAAGAAAAAAAAAACCACTCAACGCGTTTAGCTAGATGACCTTTCAGTAAAACATAAGGGCAGAGAGAGGGGGAAGGGGACCAAAATTGTCCAGCAATCTCTGTCCTCCTTTATTAAATGTCATTACAAAGTCTCACTGTACTTTCAGTTCAAATTCTTATTCTCATAAAAACTGTCATAAATATTTGTCAGGTCTGTACATGTAAGATGGACTATCACAGACTGTTCAACATTGCACACTTCAGTAAAAGAATAACAACGATACTGAAAACTCAGCTATGCTCCTATTTAAATTCTGAAATAAACTGAAAGCAAGATTTCTTTTCAGATAACTTGGCATGTAATTGCAAAGCTTTGTGAGCCAGGTTAAATCCATTTATAGTCAGTAACCTGCTTTTTTCAGTGACTGTACATTACCTGGTCTAATGTGGTCACCTAATGGTTATTGTCAGTAATTGCACTGATGGCTGCAATTCTTTATAGGCAGCCAAGAAAACACCCTCACTCTTAAGTTAAATAATAAAACTAACATGAAGGCTTTATTTCCTTTTTATTTTTTTTTTTTTTTTTAATATTCTCTGTTAAGGAACCTTAAGGATGAAGGAAATGATCTAAAACCTCTATTTCCACTATGCTGGGGTCTTTGTTAATTTGATAGGATTATTTGGGGTTTGTTGTTTTGAGACATTTTTGGTTTGCTTATTGAGAGGATTTTAAAAAAAATAATAAATGCTGATTTAAAATGTAAAAAGTCACCCTTGCAAGCATCACAAGAAAAATGGGCACGAATTACAAAATTATGTTGCACATTTATATACCTGATCCTCAGGGATGACCATAAAAAACTGTAAGAACTAATAGAGAATAAAGCAGAACTACTGTGAGGTACAGATTAACCATAGTTAGATATCTGCTGTCAGTGAAATTAAATATTGCATAGTTTGAAATGGAGAAATTGGATTCCTTTCAGCCAATGCCAGTGAGCAATCTCCTCCCCCGACTCAAGAAAAAAACCACACTGCAATCTCCAATGCAGCGAAACGGAACAAGAAAGAAGAAACTAACTGGATGAAGACTGCATTCCAGTAGCATACAAAGCTCATACCAGGGCATTTTGCTGCGGAGTTAGATGCATAAAGTTGCCTTTCATGATGTCTGCTTCTATGGAGGAGATTTTAAAATTTGTTTTATTTTGTTTTGTTAATTTGGTTGGTTTCGGGTATTTTTGTGGGTTGTTTTTTTTTATTATTTCAAAACATTAAAGAAAAAATTTAAGAAGTATCTGCAGATCAGTCTGGCTTTTCTTTTTTTTTGGTAAAACTATTTATACTCAAGATACAGACATCTGTTGAAAACAAATATGAATATGTTTTTTCATGAAAACAAACTTGTATGTCAGCCAATATGAAATCCAAGAAATTACAGTATAATGTAATCACAACATGTTCTCACAATGTATTTGCTTTATAAACATTTACATGTGCTGATGCATAAAGCAAAAAGATTGCACAGTACATTTACAAGTAGAGGGTGTGTGATTTCAGAGGAAGAATATGAATTAAGATTTTTCTCACCTTATAGGATGGCAAAAAGCACAAGATTCCTTGGCCAACTGTTTGACATACAGAAAGCAGAAGTGCTCCCACCTCATCCTGGAACTCAAAAGTCTCTGTATGCTGGAATGTGGCACACAGCTTCCGCCCATTAGGGCCTACTCCAATGGTGCCTGCCCAAACCTGGTGTATTTCAGGATAAAGAAGTTAATTCTAATATATACAAAATATGCAAACTGTATTAAATTACATTAGGTTAAATAATGACATTTTAAGTGGGAAGGAATATAGTGAGATATTTCTAAGCAAATGCATTGCAGTACTTAAAAACTGAAGAAAAAGTGCAATAACCCCTGTAAGATGGTTATTACCAAAATAGCATGACTTCAACTTTTCCAGGGGAGTGCATGTCTTAAGAATTGCACCTTTTTTTATTTGAAAATGTACTTGACAACTAAGTTATTCCAAGCAATAGGCTGTTCTACACATTTCTTATTACTTACAGAACGGGTTTATCACCATTTTTATTTGGAAGTTATTGTTTCCTTTAAAATGAAAGGCATTATACCTCAGGAGGGAGAACAAGGCCAATGTTTACCTGTGAGTTCCGAATAACGTGATTTGCCTCCAACTGAATAGAAAACTTCACGCCAAGCTCTGAAGAAAATGAATCCATTGGAGAGAGCGTACCAGATGTCAGAACAATTGTTCTAACGTCACTTAAGTCTGAGAAAGCCTAGGTTGGAGAAAGAAAAGCAGAAATTTCATCAATACAACTATTTTAAGATCTAATGTTATCACTCAAGTTACCTACTTCAGACTCGGCTTACCACAGCAGGATTCAAGCACCAAAAATTAAGCATGTGGACTAAGGCTTTCTGCCGCATACTCCTCTTATGCTTGGGCCGTGCAAAGAAGGCATTTGTATCTGAAACATCAGGTTGGTTTTCATTAATCCAAGTGTAAGTTTGTTGTAGAGCCACTCTGTAGTCATCTGCATACCTATGTAGAGATACAGAAATATCAATAAGCAATCAAACTGTAAGCATTGAGCTCATACAAAGGAAAGACAGCCTTGCTACCATGCATTTATAACTCAAACAGAATATATAATTTTATATTTAAAAAAATACAAGAATTAATACTTAAAACTAAGGTTTCAATCAGAAATTTTTAGTAATTGCTGACATTAGTTGTCAAGGTATCAAGACAGTCAAGTGATAAGTGCTACATAATAAACAAGACCTGTGCACTCAACTTGGCAACACATCAAGAAAATTTACATCTAACCCTCACATAAATTTCTCTGCATTTCTGAATAAAAAAAAAATTTTTAGCATTTAAATTGTTTCCACAAATAGATTTTTCCAGGGCTTTCTGAAATGTTAGTTTTGCTCAGAAGCCAGACACCGTAACCGAGGTGTTCACAACTGAAGGCTGCAGTTTGGCAAAGCAGCTGAATTCAGCCCCGCCACACGACTCAGGCTGTGTATTTGCACTGACCTGCTGTTATCTTTGAAAAGATATAAAAGAACCATGAGTAACCCTTTCAGCACAATCTGAGTGGCAGGGCTCACAACCGGTATCTCAACAAGTTCCTCTTTACCAAACATTGATATTTTTTCTTCTTTTTCCAGGACTGTAGCAAGATGTTTCTACAAGAGGCAAACAAATTCCACATTAACAACATTCTAAGCATCTCCCCAAGACCGAAGCTAATACAGACACAAGATGCCAGCACAATGATTTCAAAGTTCACCTAAAATACCCACAAAGTGGGTAGGAGACCGAAGACAGAATTGGAAAAGTAACACCACTTCTAACATATTTGGCTCACGCAGAAAGAAAGCATAAGCCTGAAAATAGGGTAAATTCATTTCAACAGTCATTAAAAATGCAGATGGATAGAACAGACAAAACTATCCCTGACTCAGAGGTTCACTTTAAATAGTTGTACATGATCAATTATAGCTTTTAAAGCATTGATTCTCCACAAGTTCTAGTGGCTCCAGTGGACCACACCTGGTTTTTATCAGGTAGCATTTTCAGACAGATTTCAGCATTGCAGTAAATTGAAAGACCTGTTTACGTTTAACTCATGTCTATTTTAAGATGGTCAACATCATCAATATTAGGCACTCTGGTACACATTTATACAGCATACAACATTACCTGTAAAATGGGAAAAGTAATACCAGTTATTCCCATTTCATGCAAAATGGGGAGCATTTCTTTTCCACTCCAAACCTTGAAGGACGTTTCATATCCTCTTTCTACTAGTTGACTAGAGCTGTCCTTTAACCAGCTGGAAAAAAAAAAAAAAAGAAGAAAATCAGAAATAACTTCAGCATTGATTTTAGAGATACTTTGCAGGTACAAACCAAACCTCAAAAATTGTACCAGACTTCTATAATGATGATGATAAATATTTTACTACACCTAAGAAGAGAGATTCTGCTTTTCCTTACACCAGTTTTTCACTGTTGAACTAACTTCTACGGAAATGTTCTTGGTGCAGCTCATTGAAGTGAGAGTAAAATTTGCCTCTATACATTTATATTTTATAAATTTACATTTATATAAAGAAAAAGGATTAAACTATAATGTGTTCTTATAAGATGTCAGACTCATTTAAGGAAGACTTCTGCTGTACTTTAAAGTCACTCCTTATTACTCCAACCGATGCAAGTCAGTTTATCATCCCTGTCAACTGCAGGCTTTCCTGTTAAGAACAAATACTGAGGCATGAAACATATTTGAAATATTATACAGAGTAAGGAAAGGTCAGGCACTAAAAAGCACGTATTTTACCTACCTAGGGTATTCGTAATGTGGCTACAGTTTGACAGTTAAGCAGAATTAAAATGGTACTGACAATGCAAAATGTGATAGGACTTTCTAAAATTGTGACCTAAACATGCAGACCATCTTATCTGCAGCAGAGCCAAAACCTCCTCTAACTGCAGGTGTCCTCCATCAGCCCTGCTGTATGACAAGACCTTCCTCTGCTTCCTCCCGCTTGGGAAATGCCAAAGCTGTCTGTTCTATCAACCAGCAGGAGGCATCAGACAGACAGCTGTCATTTCCACAACCATTCAAAAGAGTTATCTGTAAAATCGGTTAATCGCTATCGACTAAAGCAATGAGACTTAGGGATTGTTTCAGTTCCAGATTTCCTGCCCATTTCCTCAAATCTAACATCAAAAAGACTTGGAACTAAAATGAGCAAAAAGGCCACTACAACAGAAATGAACAGAAATGAAACTTCTGTTTCCTGTTCTGAACTTCAAATACCATCACACACTTTTGGAATGGTCATGCTACAAATGCAGATGCTACAAATGCAGAAACAAACTTAACGAGTTTCCCCAACAATAGAAGATCACAAGAAAAGCAAATTCTAGAATAAATTCCATTCAATTAAATCTAATCTTAAAGCATTTACTTGAAATATCTGCTGATTTCTTTGTAGAGTAAAGCAGTAAGCGGAAATAAAATTAGCCTGAGTCCCAGATAGGTATCAGGGGTTTTGAAGTGAAAATTGGTGCATGCAATAAATATTTCCTGGAAGAGATTTATGAAATGCCACAAACATGCCTCCAATTAAAGAAAGGATATTTCCTTCCTTCCTCCCAGAAAATCCCACTGTTGAATACAGTGGGCTTCACTGAACAAGGTAATTTGTCCTGGTAAATCTGCATCCCAGAGAACTGTGCCAGTGTACACCTATTGGTAGGTCTTCAAATTCCTCAGAAAGGTCAATTTAGCACCTCAGTGGCACTAAGCCCATGCTTAAGTGTTTTTTTGGAATGAGGTCCCAGGATCTTTATAAGGGAAATAAGATTTCTCTAATTATCCATGCATTTGGTAAAGCCATGTCACTGAGCAACAGCATTTTACCCATTACTGGCCGTTTACACCCAGTCTTCTGCTTTCCAACAACTGCTTTTCACGCTGTTGGCAGGTTTGCCATGACAATCGACCTTAGTTTTTCTGATAAGGTTAAAAAGCTTGAGGCAATCAAATCTCCAGCCATGCTGTACTCATCTTTTAGTAAAACTTAACATTTGAAATATCCAAGGTAGGAGAATTGGCTTCTGCAAAAATAAAACCAAGTCACTTATCTCTGTGACACAAACATTAACTTGCAGAATAGAGAAAGGACAGGAAAAAAATGGTAAACTACTTGCTGTGGTATACTCCAAAGGCTATTTCAGCAGCCACTAATGCAACAAAATGATGATTTGAGATGCAGTGAATCAGAGTTCTGTTAACTTCAAAGCCACTTGTATCATTATTCATTTTTATTGTGCTGACTTTGCAGTTCAGTTTCATTAACAGTCTGTTTCTGAACTCTTTCAACCCCTGGAGCTCACAAGACAGGTTCAAAAATTCAGGGCTACAGAGTCTAATTCCAAATTCTCCAGTGGTGACAGACACGTGGGACATCATTTCAACTTTCTCCTGTTCCCAGTCCATGCAAAATACTTTTGCCCTTGACCCCTTGTTTCCTTCCCTCCTTCCTGAACTTCTGCCCCAAGTTCATTTACTTCTGTTCCATCCCCTCTCATGATTTTCAACTTCTGCTCAGGTTCTCCACTTATTATTGTCTCCATAGTTCCTGGTTTACCTTCTTTTTAGCTCTTGCTATCTTTTCCTTTAGGGGTAGAAGGATAGAAAGGAGCAGAGAAGAACATTTTTTATTTTTCAGCTTCTTTCTGTCTTGCTAATCACCTCTTGCTTTCAAAACAACTCCCTCAATCATCAGCACATCATTGAAAAACATAACACACTTTTCAAAACAGAATTTCAGTGCTTCCCTTTGAGTAAGATGAGGTTTGGGGTTTTTTTTTAATGTATTAAAATTCTCTGAATTCCTCAAATGAACAGGTGACCTGAACAGTTTCAAGGATACCTCCCATTGTGTTGTCTCATGCAACATAGCAACCACCAAATTGCATCAGCACAAGGAATGTATGTGTAATTTGAAAGAATACTAATTGATATCATGAAATTCAGGAGTCACCTTACTTTGTTAAGGAGCAGCACACAGCCCTTAGGGGTTCATGATCCTTCCGTCTGATGTTGTTATTGACCATGAAGTCCAGCTCTTCTCGAGCAGCTCTTAGCTGACTTTCCGTAACACCGTAGCTCACCGACTCCCGAGCACAGTCCTCAATGTTATGGGCTTCATCTAAAATGACTACTTGGCCTTTTAGGTTAATTTCCATCTAAACAAGAAAATTATTATCTAGTAAAACAGAGTGAAAGACATTAACAAGAAACAACAACAGGATCCTATTAAAAATAAAAGTGTATATTCTGCAGCATGGTGCAAGCAATAAAAAGTCTTCAGCTTTTTCATCCAATTTCTGTAACTCAGAAAATAAACAAGGGGGGGTGGTGTAAAACAGATTTCTCTCAGCCTGAGAGAAGGTTTGCAAGAGTTCCTTCTGAAGAGACTGAAAAAACTATGTGACTGATCAGCTCAGGTATGAGACCAGTGGAAGCATTACTCGGAATACAGAAATGCTTATTTTGAAAAAAAGGGGAAAAAAAGAGAGGATAAAGTCTTTAACCCAGTGTTCTGTAAGCAATACTTTGAATATAAATCAGATTTCAGTTTGCTGTAGCCACTGAACATTATATTTCTAACTTCCCTCCAACACCAATTATTTTACTCTCTTAGAAATATACTTACGCTCTCCCGTATCTGCGGGTCGAGGAGATAATTGTAAGGACAAAATACAATATCTGCGCCCACCATGAGTTCTCTGGCTGCAAAATAAGCACAGGCACGAAGCTTTTTTCCCAGGTTCACTAGATCTTCAATGTCCCAGGCCTGGTACATTCGATGTGCAGACTGTAGGGCATAGTGTTCACTGACTTTATGAACACCATGATAGTAAAGACAAGACTTGCCCTGAAAGCAATTAAGCCCAAATAGTTAGTGGTTACAAAAAATAATGAAAAACAAGTAAGCTCAAACCCTCCAAGTCATTCCATGCATTTCACTGTTGCCTGGAAACATTTCTAACAGCTACTTTTTATGTTGGACAATAATGAAAACCACATCATGTCAGAAAGAAAATGGGCAAATCCATGTTCCTAAAAATGTACATCAATAAAGGGCACTTCTCTCTTCTTCATCTATAAAAGCAAAGACAATTCAGTCTTACTAAGAATGTTAACACAGCAGTCATAAGTATCATTCATACGATTATAATATTTTTGGTATTGATACAGTGTATCTACATTTTCTTGCAATTAATATTTAATGTAAACCAAATTACCAGGAGGCACTGTGCAAAGTATTAAAAAACGTTACTCATTCCAACTGTTCCACTGCTTTTCTTTTTAATATGTTTAAAGGAATGCTTATTTTCTGAGACAAAATTACTCACATGTTTGCCTTCCAGCAATTCTACACACATTTCATTCCTGTTACTACCACTACTGGATACTGCAGGATGAATACAGGTATAGTCCCGGCTAGAAAGAATCGTCATAGGGACACTGGAATACACTGTTCTCTTCAGCTCTCTGGTAATCTGGGATATTTGCTTGTGTGTTCGTGTTCCAAAAAATATTTTGGGAACAAACGATCGATCTCCATTTTCTTTCTTCTTTGCATTACTGGTCTCTTTATCGGTTTCTTTCCCAGAAGAGCAGGAACACTCGGTGCAGTGGCTAGAAGACTGCAACCAAAGACAAAAAACAAGATTATGAAAATCCCACTGCAAGATGAACATCCTAAATCTGCTTATGGTCTACATAGAAAATGCCCTCAAGGACAGTTCAAGATACCTTGTTAAATCACCAGGTTGGCCTGATTAAAATGCAGAAAGTTTAAAATTGTGAAAGCATCCACACCATGTCCTCATGACTGAAAGCCTAAAAAAACTCCTACCTATCACTAGATAGAACTTTATCATCTGATCGTAGAAAGAATTATTATTCCAGCGGAGTATTTACATGTGAATAATGCAAAGAAACTTCTTACATTTACGCCTCAGCATAAGGCCACTCCTGTTACAGGACAAGTAGTGTCTGTTACGGGACAAGTAGTGTCCAGCAGCTTCAGTGAAGGAAACCTTGGACCAGACACCCAAATAAATAGGCTGAGAAGACTTCTCCTTACAGCAAGTAGAAGAAATCTAGACAGTTTAATGCAATCTGTTTGCAGATAAACCAGACTATATCATATACTCTCCATTAGAAACATGTTTGCCATGCCATTATGTCATAGGTCATCTAGTAACTATGAAAAAATAAGACACACAGGGAACAATTCTAAGCAGAAGCTAATCCTATAAAATGCTTGTTCAAAGCCACTTTTTTTTTTTCTTCCTGAGAAACATTATCTTTCATAATATAAAATACTGGAACTATCACAAAATTGTAATAATTAATGTGACAAGACACACAGAAAACAACTCGCAAGTAACCACGTCCACAAACACCTCCCACAAAAAAAATAATTAATTCTTCTAGTGTAAAAGAGTTTCTATTTGGTTTTCAAGTGATAGTGCAAGCAACAACACGTAGTCGCCTGCTCAAACACTCCTCCCTCGCCTTTTAATTGTGATCAGTAAGATTATCCATTATAAACAAATGCTAAGTCATGCCATGTGTTACACCACAGTTCTGGGGATCAAGCTGTCTTTTAGCCTCCACTCTGAGGAAAAGCAAGTTCGTGTTACCCCGAGTCCCACTCAGCCTTGTCCGCCATTAAATATTACAATACATGATAGAAGGCATGTAAATGTAACCCTTCTGGAGCTGTCACTCACAGGGATAAAAGGTGCACTGATGTGCCAAATAAACAGGCCCTCAAAGCAGATAAAGTTACACCCATGCTGGAATTGTTACATTCCCCTCTCAGGTTGCCAGTAACAGCAGATTTCATTACGGTGTGCTGCCACATTAAATAGCCAGTTCCAAATATCCTGCCTTCTATATTGAATAATTACTTATTCACTGAAAGGATAAAAAGAAGAGTTATGAATGGGGCTCTTGTCAACGGCAAAGGAGGAAACAGCTGACATATGGTATATGTTACATACGTGGCAATACTCGACTCCGTTTGTACTTGCACACAAAACTGCAATGCAAATTGTATCTTGATATTTCTATCATCTATATTCTATTCTACTCTTTGAAATAATGAAAACCACAGTACCATGCTAACAATTAATATCACCGAAGCAGTTACTATCTAGGGCCCTTAGGAATGTGGTTAACTTCTATTTTTAATTCGAGTCAGATTGTGTTTTCAGGGGTAAAAAGAATACGTAGAATCCCAAGATGATACCTGACCACTGATATGTCACTGCTAATGCTAAGCCTCACATTTAGTTTGCCAAATAAAAGTAATAGAAAAATACTATTTTGCAAAAATTGTTCTAACAAGAGGAAAATGCAGTTCAAATAAATATATAAACATGAACAGAAGGCTCTTCTAGGATGGGTTTAAAAACCCCATATATATCTTGTTTATGAAAAAAGAATTAAGTGTTCTTATGGGTAAGGCTTATAAATTACAGTATTTTACAGGTGGTCTTAAAAGTTTTGAAATTGGTATAATACTGGCTTTAAGAAGCACTTGAGCCACTACTTCAGTTTTAAAATGTTCCCTTTAACTATGAAAAGGTTTTTAAAAAGAAAAAAAAAAATCCTCATTGAAAAAGTCATAAAGCCAGACTGATTTTATAGTAACTAGTAAGTATAAAACTGTCTGGAGTAGTCATAACATTTCTGAAAGCCACAGGCACCATTAGCCAAAAGCACATAAATTAAAAAAAAACCTTTTTAGAAAGTCCTTTATAATGTAGAGAAACTGCCCAGAAACGGTTAAAACAAGGTTTAAAAATGGAGCTCTTTATGTTATTTGCACATTATGCAACTGTGTCAATTTGCACTTGAATCCTTTGTGATCCTTTAGAAAACAGGTTGGCCATCTTTAAATTTTATTTTTAAAAATATTTAAAATCTGTATTTCCATATATAAAAAAAAATTCCTGTCAGTATCACATAACAAAAATCCACCGTGGTGTTAATCTCCTGTTACTACAGCAAACAGGAAGAGAGTACTCTCCAGCTGAACAAAGTGGTGACTCCAGTATGGCAGAGCGGTGTTGCCTCAAAGCACAGATTTTTAGACTCATAACACATAGATATTGGTTAAGTGATAATAAAATTAGAAAAGGATTCCATTTCTTTATGAAAAAATTGGGGTGGAGCTGAGTTGAAATATTAAGATAATAGAAAACTATTTTATAATACCCTCTGGCTTCAGAACTAAATCTGTTTGAATCTGAGATAAAGAATTTCATTTGGGAGAGAGGAAAAAAAAATACTCTTCTACTTTCTGCAGCATTTAACCAGAAACATCCAGTAACAGATGCTGTTAGAGATCAGATACCAGACTGTATGGACCTTAGGCCAATCCAGCTTGTTTTTACTTCTGTCAAGGGGTAGATAAAACAGCCTATCACATCAATATTTATCTGGCAAAAACCTGGATGTCCGATTAAAAAAGGAATAATCAAGTCCACCAACCTGTCCTACATGTAAAAGAGCTAAACAAACACTGAGGCTATGATCTTTGAAACACAAAGAGGTAAGAGGAGTTCTTCATATCTTCATCTACATTTCCCAGTTACAAAGCCATCCGAAAGATACCGCAGTGAATACCTCTTGTGTGAAATATCACACAAGCACAATCTAGTAAGATATCAGCAGTGACATTACCAGAGCTTTTCAACTATTCCTTTATGAGCTCTCAAAAGCACAGTATTCTGCTGCTGCTGCAGCCTCTTCATTCAAGCAGACAAAGCAGCTGTTTATCCTCTCACAGTAACCAGCAGGTGAACCCGGTTCAATATTTATCACAGGCTTTCACAGATCACTGCTAACTGAGCAAACGTTTTAATTAAGCTGGAACTTGCTTCAAAGAGCTCATTCAAAATGTCAATCAGCAGGAGAAGGATCAGATACGGTGTCAGGTGAGAGCGTGTAATACAAATCCACAACTTTCTTCATCTCATCGTGGTAAATTAGCCTATTCTGGAGTCCAGACCCTGATTGTAACAGGCTGCCAGTCTCCTGGAATGTGTAACAGAAGTCACTCAAACTCCATTGTGAAGGTTGTAAGCAATATGTTAAACTGCAATGGGCTAGCACATTAAGACAGATTCTTTTCACAGTTGTTTTTTGATACCCCAAGTGTTTGTTACACTACTCTCCATTTACTGTTTACTTTTTTTACCTAGGATAAATGGGGATTCCTTAACCCAGCTGCCCCAGTTTCTCAGACCGTATGCTTTGACAGAAGTAATCAAGAGACTACCATGAGGATATAATTTCTCATCTAAACTCACACTAGAGCTGCCCTCTCTTGCAAGAATCCACAACAGAGGGACAGAAATGGATTCCCAGGCTCTGGACTGAAAGCAGCTAAGCACAGGCAGTCCCCCTGGGCAGAAAATCCTCACCCGCTGGATCTACAGGTGTTCTTCTAATGCAGCAACACGGGGCATAAATAATGATAAAACCAGCCTTATTTCTGCAGTCATTTCTTCATCCCAGACAAGTTCTCAGTCTGCTAAAGTAAAAGTTCATCGCAGGAAAGTAATACCTTATTCTTTCATTCTTAAAAGAAACTTTGTCACAAGCGAACACTTTTATTTCTTCTTCGGTTACTTCTTTCTAAAGAAGCAGTAAACAATATAGTGCTTAAGCACTGAATGACATACTGTCCTGTCTGCAAAACCAGACCCATGGCCAGCACATCTTAACTCACGCATGTACAGCTCAGCTACCCTTCCAAAAAACCAGAGTTTTCTTAGAAAAACCTGACTATGATTCGGTATTTTAGTATTTAACAGTTAGTTGAGCTATACTAGAAGTATTCAGCTTTCTTCATTACCTGAAATTTCTGGAAGCCGTAAATCAAGTTTTTCAGATACCCACTCCAAAGTATCAAAGCAAATTTTACAATCAAGGAAGTAAGAAAGGTCTTTTTATTTGGAAAAAAAAAAAAAAAAAAAAAATCAACAGCACACTCTGCTGGCCTCTGTATTTAAAACTCCCAACTGAAGTTCAGTGGCACGAAGCACTTCAAATCTTACTCAAAAACCTATGGAGCTTTACAAAGCCAATAAAAATTACTTCCTATCAAATGACCTAGAACACAGATTTGCTTTTGTCAAAAAAAGATTTAGCTCCCAATGTTTTAAAGTAATAGCAAAGCTTTTGGCTTCTTCTGTATTTACAAAGGCAAAGTGTACCGGAAAACCCCTCTGAAAGTTAACTCATACACTGGTTAAAGCAGAAGCTAGTTTAGGACATACAAAGAGCCAAGTGCTGCTAGAAGTGCTGTTACTGTACTACTTACTGTTTTGGGATTAAAAGTAGAGGCATTCACACTTTTTTCAGACTGAACAATCAGCTCTCCATTTTTTCTCTGATGATAAACCTCTAAAGCATCAACCAGCTGCACTCCTTTTGCAAAACAATGCCGTTTCCTAACCTGCTGGGGAAAAGAAGTTTGGTGTTCAAATGCAGAAATAGGTACTCGTGCTGGCCAGCAGTCAGTGACTTTACTTCTGCTGTTTTCCACCGAGTCTGTTTCAGTAACAGGGCATCACCAATAGTTGTTGACAGTTTAAGCCACACAAAAGTCATTTGGGAAAAACTATGAAGTTCTAATTACAAAATTCAGTAACGACAACAAAAATCTGTAATTATTGCTGAGCTTTTCTTTAATTTCCCACTGTTGCAAAACTGATAGAAATTATAATACTATATATAAACAGAAAACTTCCATAACTAAAACTAGAAATAAAAATGACGCCCTATTGATCTAAAAACATACACAAAAGTAACCATCTGAGCAATCTAAAGCAATGTAAAAGCCATTTACAGCACACATCTGAATACAAGGACTCAGTCATGCGATACCAGTACCGACACAGATGAGAACATTACAGAAAACTTGCTCGCGCCATATTAGGCCAGAGATGACAACACTTGCCAGGATGTAAAGCAGAACTCTAATACATTCACGGTACCTTTTGTACTTCTAATACGTATTTGCAAGAGCACTTTCAACTCTAGGATCTCATACTTTGATTTAATATTGCAGATCAACAGGGGATAAATACATTTTGAGGATATCAGGTGTTTAAATAGGCAGGATGTCCTTTAGGACAGGGTATTAGGAACAACTTAGCACATCAGTGGATTCTTTTGCAAAAAGGAACAATAAAAAGGAACAAAAACCTGTCAATCCAAACTATGACATGACTCAGCTACTCTCTACGCCCTTCTCTGAAACGTTGATTGGCAACTTACAGCTTTGCTGAGCCTCTCCCAGATTGTTTTACAGCCAATAAGCTTTGCTCACCTGCTGCTCGGTTTCTAAAGGACGAATCCTTTTCCTGTCTACTTGAAAATCATCATTCTCTTTGTCACATAGAGATAACCTTTTTTTGGCAGACAACTTTGAAGCTAGCGTTTCATTTTCCTTACATTCTGTAATTGAAATGAAACAAAATAAAAAGCATGTCCACTACTAGGAATGCATTAAAATAAGGGTGGTATTTTAAAAAGAGAATTTACTGTAAATATACATGATGTAAGAAATAGTATTAGACAGTTCTAGATTCATCCATGACCATTTCCATGCAGAGCAGAATCACATAGTACTCTGCTATTATGATGGAAATAAAACTTGACTTGAAAGCAACAACAACAAAAAATTGACATCACTGGCTACCCTGTTTCACTTCTAGAACAGTATTTTAGCTGCCCATGTATGAGGTTACCTGTGTTTGTTTGGGGGCTTCCAGGTTTTACAGAACTTCCTGTTTCATGATTATTCAAAGAACAAGAAGCACCGTGATTCGCACACGTTGCGGCTTCGTTCCTCTTAGATTGGGAATGACACACACAGCAGCACGGTGGTGAGGTCTCTGGCTTTCTCTCTTCCTTTTCACATGACGATGTAAGCAGGGACTTCTCTAAAGAACACAGTCATTTGTCTTCCATTAAAAACTACTCCAGACTATACATGAGAACTAGATTTTCAAAAGAGCTAAGACAAAAAGCTTTCGTTTAGGTACCAATCATAAACCTTGTGCCTCTACACAGGCTGAACAAGTCACCGTCACTGTCTGAAGAACTGCAGTGCAATGAATTTTAACAACTCACAGAAATGAAGAGTACTCCTCTTTTTCAATTCCCTCTGCAGAACTACAATCCACCAGTATTTTCTTTCAAAGTTCCAACAGCCATATTAGTTCCCTTATGACAAGGGATAACTAAATCCAGCTTAGTATTACTGGCCATTACTGTTTTATGTTGCAAATAAGGCAGTATGTATAATTGTGGACAAAGACCTGGCTAGATTCCAATCAAATGTTTAAAGGCTGGTAAACAGGAACAACAAGTCATTGTAATATATTTTGGTAATAAAAACTGAGCAAACAGACACTAAGACAACTTACCATACAGAGACTGCTGCCATGATAATGCAGAACAAAGTAATGCCAGGCTTTTGCCACTTCCTGTGGGGCTCTCCAACAGACAGTGCTGCCTGTTATTTAAACCCTTCACAATCTTTAAGAACAAGAATGAAACCAGAATTAATAGAAAAATATCACAAAACCAAAAGAGGACATCTAGTGAAGCTGTAACTTCTAAAAATGGATCAGGACCACCTGCTGCCTTGTTATAAAAAGAAAATAAAACCAAGATCACTGCCCAAAGCACCTTTAATAGTAACACCACAAGCCTTGGCTGTATTTCTCTCCAGAGGAACATGCCTCAGAAGGTTTATTTACAGAGGCTGTGGAATACCTACCTGCTAACAGCACTACCTGATGCTTCCATTAGTCTTACAAAACATTGAAAACACCTGTCAGACAACCAAACCATTTGTTTGTCAGAGAAAAAAAAAACAAAAAAGTTTCAAAATGGATACAACTGTTTACATGTAACATGTAAAAATTCTTTTAGAAAACTCTCCAGAAAGTGAAAACACTGAAATAGTGTGTTTTGTTTAAAAAACAGATGCTTTACTAAATTATTCCATCCTTATCTACTTGTAGAATTATATAAAAATGCTATTAGAGTATATCTAGTTCAACAATCCCATATATTACCCAACAGAGAACTTGTTTCTTAGCACACACATTCACAAATCCAGAATATAATTCAGCATTCTCTAGTCACAGGCCAGATATCATTGTACAGCACAAAGAACACTAAGTCACATTACAACTGAAATTCTCAAGATATTGGAGGCTCTGAATTTAATATGTGAGTTTACTAAATGCTGATAGGTACTGGAAAACATAAGCTAATAGAGATTCTACTTACAGCATTCATCATAGCAAGTTGTGAGGGGTAAGCCTTGCAAGGGAAGATGATCTTCACTCCCCCAATAGTATATTCTGACACATCAGAAGACATTGCCACTTTTTCCTCCCGTTTACTTCAAGTTTATAACTGCAATAAAACCCAGTATTAACAAGTCAACACTGACAACCAGGCAAAGCCTGAAGAAACAAAACCATGCGACACCAAACAAGACCAGCTAACCTGACAAGGGGGATGAGTGGTTCAGGGGATCCCTAGAACTGCCACACAGGAAATTATACCGCACACCATCAGTTCAGACTTGGCCCTTGTTACAAATGGGAGCAAGCTGCCACCATCTGATGGGTAACATCAGCAATTTAAAGCAATCTCAATAAAAGCATGAATGAACTGCACGCATCATTTCAGTTTCTATTCCTTAGACTAAGTATCAGTGGGATAAGAACCTTTTTTTTTTGGGGGGGGGGCGGGGAATTTAAGATATTTAATAAGGAAAAATAACCAGTTTTTCAATTCTGCAGGTCCAGTGGCTTGAGCTGCAATACACTGCAACCTACAAAAACACAAGAGACGGCTGTAGCTTGCACTGTTCATTTTACAGCAATGAGAAAATAAAACTCGACACTGACTTCAGGAATGAGTCTTCTTCCCCTAGCACCCCAGCGATTATTCACACTAGTAATAGAGCAATTATTCATGGGAAAAGGAGGTGTCAGTCACTTTTATAGTCTGTATTATCGTGGACTTCTCTCACTCAAGATAATAAAAGAAAGTCAGTTTCTCTAGCACACTAAAATGTTATTGAATTAAAAATACTAAAGAGGCATAGATGGGCTTTTGAACTACTTTTTTTTTTTTCTTACAGGTTTTCAGCATCTACAAAAATTTTAATTGGCAGATTCCTGCAATAAATTAACTCACTAACCTGTGTCCTCATCTGGCTTTTAACGAGTAAAGGTATTCATCAGGAAAACCACCAATATAGGGCATGATTCAGCTTCATCATCAACTTCCTCAAGAGGAAAGAGAAATCCTAGCAATAAGAGATTGCTAGTTTGAGTTTATACCCTACCCCTCCTTCCAAAACAGGAACTGCATCCCACGAGAAGGCTTTTCCTGAACTCATTAAGGGGAAAGGGGCCGCTTAAATGAGCGCCACTCCGCACTGAGCTTTGCCCAAGAAGCCAGCGAGGCCCGGTCGAGGCGATGGGAAAGACTCAACCAAAACGGGCAGGAGGCGGCAAAGCTCCAGGACACCGGGAACGCGGCGAGGAACCCTTCGTTCCGGTTCGCTCCGCCCGGGAGCGCTGCTGGGAGGACCGGGGCCGCTCCTCTGGGAAACTGACACCACCTTGGCCCTACTTTAGCGCCAGCCTGGGGAAGGCTTTTTCCTCCCTCTCTGCGACCGAGGGCAGGAAGCGCTGAGGGAGCCGCTGCCATCCTGCGGCGCGCGCCTCCCCAGAGGCGCCTTTATCTTCTGCAAGGGGCAGAGACCCCCACACACCCCCACGCGAGCCCGCGCCGCGCGGCCGCTCACCTCAGGCCACGCAGCCCACCCCCTTTCCAGCGTCCGTCCTTCCCGCCTCCGCCCCGGCGCCAATCAGCTGACAGGAAAGGGCGCAGAGCCGCCAATCAGAAAAGCGCGGACTGAGGGGCTCCCGCCTTCCACCTCCCCTAGGAGAACCAATCACGGACGGCCTTGCTGGCTTCCGGGTTGTACTCGTTGCTGGGCAACCACGCGTTTAACGCTTTGGGGAATGGTGTTGGAAAATACTTTGCACCCATACGGGCAACTCCCTTGGAAATCAAGTCGTACACTGGGGTTTTTTATTTAAATACCACTACGGCGTATAAAATCACACTTAAAGGGAAAAAAAAGATACATATGTTTAGATGCTTTCCATATTTTACATCAAGATGACACAAAACAGACGCAGCAGCCAGATCGAGCGTCTGCACGCCCCGCAGACTACCCTGGAGCAAGAACCCTGGTGTGTGATCAGCATTCCTCCACCCCTGCCCAACACTGGCACCAGCCATGCTATACAGCATTTTACCAAGGCCACGCTAAAGAATCAAACCATTCCCATCTGGAATGTAAAAGTGGTTTTAATTGAAAAATATTGTACTTCTTTAAGAACTCTGGCTGCTGTCATTTAAGAAACGAGTAAGTGCTGGAGTGACAAGCTTAGTAATTCAAGCAGGCTGAGGCATTACCTTCACTTCTGGCACAGCAGCCAAACCTCCAATTTTGTTTCCATGCTGCCCCACGTGAGAGCTCGTACGACCTTCAAGAAACTCCCAAGTACTGCACCACAGATCCCTCTGTGCAATGCCACGGAACAGAGCTGTCGAGGCCCAAGCCCCCGGCTTTCCTACAGGAAAGAACAACTCACTCCATACATGAAGCACAAAGGGCTCAGCCGCCTTGTCCCCCGCTGCTCGTAACTGCTTCAGTACAGCCCAAATCCGTCATTCCCGTCGCCGTAAGGAAACAGAGCTTCTGTCACACTCATCCTCAGTGCTAATTTCATTGTTTTAACCTTACCCTGTTGACAAGATACTTTGCAATTATTTCTTGAAGTCTTTCTTGTCTCTTTTAAAATGACATTAAAAAAAAAATACTAAACCATCTGAGCTGCATTAAAAATGCATATTCTTTCCAAATCACATTTATACAGCTCCTTTTGTAGTATCACTGTTGGTTTTGTTTTGTTTTTTTTTTTTAAGAAACCCGTAGACCACTTTCAAGCTCTTGATGAAGTCTGGCTGATCTTTAAATGAACTGAAACTTGGACCAATTATTTCAAAATACAAGTCAAAAAAAAAAAAAAAAAGTTGAAGCATTTTCTTAGTGCTCAGTGTGATGGTGCAAAGATACTTACACCATTTTTTATCAAGTCTTCTATTTTATTCCATCTTGCTCTGCAAGGCTCATTTAACTCAAGCACTTCAAGCTCAAATTTTTCTTACCCATCATTTTGCTGTTGGCTTAACAAATTAAGTATTTGCTTTTCAAGAGTCTTATAAAAACCCTTTCAGGTGTGTTACTCTATCACTTCAGAAACCCAACAAGCCTGAAAATCACGCCTGGTTTCACTGGAAATGATTCACCAACTCCATCAGCCTCAAAAGTTTTCACAGGAAGCAACATAAGCCTCTTTAAAGAATCCTTTTCATGTCAGCCGTAACTGAACCGAAGGAGTGAGAAAGGAAGGCAGACTCTGCGCACTCCAGTTCCTCTGTCCACAGCTTTCTCCAAACGCAGGCACCGTAGTCCGTGGGACTGGCTACAGGACAATGTCCTTTGGGTTCTTCCTAAACTCCACTTACACTCATGTTGATTATTTCAATGATAGTATTTTCAACACACTGGCATAACTGAACGTCAGGGTCCATGCTCGTAACGTCCCTTGAACAGCTTTTGTTGGGGGAATCTTTACAGAGTCCTGACACTTCGTGAGGTTTCTCCTTTAGCTGATGGAGACCTAGAAAGTTAAACAGAATCAGCAAAGTACATCTAAAAAAATTATTTAATTATTTTTTTTAATCATCTTACGCCCATAACACAAACACGTATGCTATGAAACTGCAAATTTGAGCCATCACTACTTCATGCACCAGGCTTAACTCCACAGGGTATTTCTAGAGATGCTAGAGCGTTTCATTTACCAACGTCTGACTCCTTTAGGGTTTTTCATTTTCCCTCTTCCTTCTTTCAACATAAATATCCTAACACAGATAGCACCAGGGAACCTTGTATCACATGAACAGAGCATTTGTCTTTAGACACAAAAAAAAAAGACAAAAATACGCTCAAGATCAACTGCTACCCTTAAATAGTGTATCCATGTTAATCCCTGTTCACACAATCACTAGATATTTATCCCACCGTGCTATGTCACGTGGAAGACTTTGGGGAGCTTGTTCGACTTTGCATTTCCAACAGATTAGGAAGATTTTTATGGCCATTATGCCTCTGCTGAGGAGCTGAAACATCCCTGTGTTCTCAAAAGCCTTTGCTCACGTCTTTTATCCTTCGACTACAATGGCAAATTCTATGCACAGCATGTGAGTGCTGGGATACATCTTGAAATGATACAAGCAGGGAAATAAAACTGAAGGAAGGCAGTGCAAAGTTTAATACAAGGGATACTTTCAGCCCCATACAGTCTCTAAACTCTCTCATCCCACCCAGTAAATCCACCTATCCCTTGCATATTTACAAGACAACAGCAGTAAATTTCATGCTGCGCTCCAACTACACTCAAACATTTGAAACACTAAGATCATTTTCTCGCCGGGACCACGACGGTGCTTTTGAAACCCAAGGTACTTTGCTTACGTGTAATAATTGGGTCGAAGTCTCTTGTCTGCGTAGCAACATCAGAAGCACAAACTTGTCCTATTTGTATCAGCAGAGACATAATATCCTCATACAAAGGAGGAAAGGCTTGGCAGAATGACACCAAACAAGGCAGGGTCGGCATAAAAAAAACATAGCGCTTCGACTGGGTTAAAACTATCAAGGGAAAGGAAATGGTTAAGTAAAAAAGAATTATCATAAAAATCCAGTCCAGAATTATTGTTACTTTTACAATCATAATTAGCGAGGTGGCGTTCAGACAAAACCGTGTTCACCCTAGACAAATAATTCTCATTTACACATCAATGTACTGAGAGGTTGCTGGAGCACATACCTGTGAGCAGGGTTCCCATCACGTTGATGGCTAAACGAGCCACGCTGAGAGATTTAGGTAGTGCATACTGGATACACAAAAATGAAAGCAACTGGATGGCAAATATCTGTTAGGTGAAAGGCACAAGAGAAAAAAGCAGTAAAGTTACAGATTACTTTGCACTTTCTATCCAAAGTTCTTCACTTAAGAGATAGTAAATATTCTCTATTTTACCAATGAGGAAAGTAAAGCCACAGAAGCCTTAATAATAGTTATTGTGATTTTTTTTTTCTGCTGACATTAAGAAAAAAACCCCCCCACGCATATTTAACATTACCCAAAGTACCAGTGTTAGCGTCGCAGAATCTCCCCCACAGATACAATTTGTTCCAACACCAACAACGAGCAACAAAGCAACACACAATTTACAACGTGACCCTTGCAAATGCTGTTTATGGCCCAATGTGTTCTAGTTTTAATTTTAGTCAAGCGTCCTCTCATCAGCAGTAACTTAATATTTGAAAAGGGATTAAATAAGAGCAACTACAAATTTAAACAATACAGTCATGTCCCAAGTCTGCTTCAAGAAACAATAGCAATATTCCCTGGAAATAAGACTTTGTACTCAAACTTTTCATGAAAATTAATAAAATTTTGATTTTAAGGCTGCTTCATCAGGCCTTTAATTTCAGGTGCTATCTTAATATCCCAGGCAAGTTAGAGCAGGCCTTTTTTTTTTTAGCGATCCCTTTGTTTTCTCCCCTTAACCAATACTTCATCAAGGTGAACTCCTTACAGCTTTTCTCAAACTAGATGACTGTAGGGTACCTGTTTTTCAAGTTCAGGCTGGGCAATGAGCTCTGGTATGAAATCCAGGCAGATGTGCATCGATGGAATCCCCGCCACTGTCAGGGCCAGAAGTTCACACGGATAACCCTGTGTGATTAAGAAAAGAGAAGTGTCAACGTGTCAAAGGGTTTCAAAATTCTGCTGAAGATTTTCAATTAGATCTGCATTAATGCTTTTTTTTCTAAACTAATACACTTGTAAATCTCTTTTGTTCAGAACTACAAGCAAAGGTCGATACCTCAAGGCAACACAAGGCAGCCTGGGTGACAAACCCAGAGTCTGAATCAGCCCTTTATCCTCAATACTCAATGTGTTATTCACACAGAAACTCCCCATCCACTCCCAAACTGAACCAGGCTGCAGTGACCCTGTCCTGTGTCCTTCCCCAGTGTTCTCAACTCCAGCATAGGCCCTGACCTGCTTATTTCACAACTGCACCTTTAGGACTTTTTTTAGTCAATCAGTTCCAGGTCAAGGCAAATTAACTCCTTTTAAAGAAACTGCCATATGGCAACGAGCAATTTAACACACACTAAAACCACATTTATATTCAAAAACTTGCTCATCTTTCTCCTCCTCCTTTTTTTTTTTTTTTCCAGTAGTATAGTTCCTTTGGCAAGGGCAACATTTCTCCTTCCACTCCAAAGAGAGAAATGGTGCCCTAACGAAAAGGAAAGATAAGAAGATGTTTACATTTGAAGCCAAATTACAGTTCTGAGCAATGAATGGCTATACTAACTTCAAAACACAGCCAGAAAAAAAATAACCCACAACAGATATGGAACAAGTAATTATAAGATGCTTAGGCCCTTTTTCCTTGGTCTAGCACGGACAAACTATTTTGGTATACAAAAGGGCAGAGGCATAAACAAAGCACGTGTTTAATGATGAGGAAAGGGTGTAATTTAGGTGCTCCCTTCTCAATTACAACAGAGTCCAAGCACGGAAAGATGGAGGAAACGCAGGTACTGCGAATTTGGCAAGATGGGAAGCAGAAAAGTGGGCCATTACCATTTCCGAGGGCCATGACAACAGCATTTAACATCCTCTGACCACTTAATCTGTCTCATTCTTAACCAGAGAAACCCTGAAAAAACTAAAATAGTGCAAAGCAGACCTGGAAGTGAACTAGTTTGACTATGTTGGGATCGGCTATATACATCTGATGAAGGAGGCAGCAGATCAGACACTGGACCTCTCGAAGATTACACAGCAAGCTGTCTTCTTCTTCTGGTTCAGGGCTCTTGGGGCCTGTGGTACCATGGACACTCTTTAGCAAACTGTGGGTATTACTGTTCTGGGCTTTCTCTTCGTCTGTAGGTAAGCAGATCTCCAGAAGAATCTGCACAGCGGCACTGTCCTGGGAAGAAAGTTAAGCAAGAGAACGTGCATTAAAAAAAAAAAAAAAAAAAAAAAAAAAATCACAGAAACAAGGAAGGATAAGGAAGGGAAGGGAACGCTGAAGAACACCGCGCCCAACCACCCCGCA
>JANHGN010003315.1:0-23799 GCA_024605025.1 Megaceryle maxima
GGGGGGGGGGGGGGGGGGGGGCCGGGCGGGGGCGCGGGGGGGGGGGGGGGGTTGTGTGGAGGGTGGGGGGCGGTGGGGGGGGGGGGGGGCGGCGGGGGCGCGGGGGGGGGGGGGGGGGGGGGGTGCCCTTCCTCGCTGGGTTCGGGGACTGGGAGAGGAACATAATGGCTGGGGGCCCTGTCCCCCGGGTGGGAGCTGCTGGGGTCTCAGGGGAATAGGAATCCCGTGGCGGGGGGGGGCTGCGCTATGGGTAGGGAGGGACAGGCTGGGGGAAAGGGTTCTGCTCTGTAGGGCTGGGGGAAAGGGGGACCCTGTGCCTGGGCAGAGGGCCCTGCCTCATGGAAATGAAGAAGATGAGGCCTGTAGCAGAGAGTTCCGTGGTAGGTGGGGCCCCATGGCTGTGGGGCTGGAGCTGCAGGGCAGTGGCAAGTGCTGGTCACAGGGGCCATAAGTGCTCCTGAGTGATGCCCCCCGTACGTTTTTATTTAAGGCACCTCCTGGCTTGGGGTCTGCCCTACTGCAGAAACTCCAACTAGGTCACTGCTGCAGTGGGATGGGCCATGGGGGTGCATCTGCCCCACATCCTTTTTCCTTCTCCTACAGATGGCCCAGAGGCTTGCACTCCGGCAGCTGCTGTCCCTCACCCCCAGGACACTGTCCCCACAGGGCCCCCTGGCACCTCATGGCAGGGCCCTTCATACCTCAGCAGGCTGCAGGAGCACCTTCAATGTTCAAGATGGCAATGACTTCCAGGACCGGGTGGTGAACAACCCTAAACCTGTTGTGGTAGACTTCCACGCGCAGTAAGTTTTCCCCTACGGCTCTTGCATCCCTCTCTACTGTCCCACATGCATCTGTGTCCCTGCTGCTTTCCTGAGGTGGTGGCACCCTGAGTGCACTGGGGATGTGAATATGCCTGAGGGCTTCCCAAGCTGTGGACAGGCCTAGTGGGTGTCTGGTGTTAAAATGCACTTCTGCCCCTGTGGGGCAATCCATAGAGGTTTCACTTGTCAGACTGCACCCCTGTAGGTGTGGCTGCGCCCTGCAGGAGTGTAGAACACAAATGCTCGGAAGGATTTCCTCGGGCTGGTGCAGCTCCACCTCCCAAGTGCTCAGGTGTCACTCTGGCCCCAGCCGTTGCATCATTCTGTAAAAGACACCTCAAGAAAAAGCTCTGCTGTCTCCCCTCTTTAGCTTCCTGGATTAAAATGCCCTCTTAAAAACACTCCATGATGTTAACAACTGGGGAAGAACTCTGCTTTTGCAGTGCTATACCCCTGCACCATCTCCTTGTGTCTTTCCAGTTTTCTAGCTCTGCGTGCTCTCGGGGCAGGGCTCTTGACAGCAGATGCCTTTAGGTAATAATAACAGCCACGTGATACCAGCAGCAGCATTTGTCATCGATTAAAAAATGTTGTCATTCTCTTGCCAGTAAAAATATTCCTAGATGTTATCTGCTGGATTAACAATACTGATTATCTTTGTTTTCTCACGTGTTTTCATAGTCCCACAGTGTGGGAGGCTGTTATGCCTGATTCTGGGCAAACAGAGTGTGAAACAGCCCAAAAACTTCTGCTCTAAATAGACCAAACTGATCCACAAAAAATGAATGTTACTTGGGATCGTCGAGGGAGGAGAGGGCAAATAATTGAAAGCCTGGAATGTGATACAGAGGGATGCTGAGGAGGAACAAAGTTTACCAGAGCTTCAGTTCTAAAAAAAAAGAAAGGCTCTTAGAGCTTTAATTTGTGTTTTCCTTGGACTGAGTAAGTTCATAAGGCCAGCGCAGGGTGTGTTTTCTGTGTACAGGGCCCTGCAAAGTGCTGTTGCAGCAGCTGGGTTTGGAACAGGCAGTGTCTCTGAACAGATGTGATGCCTCTGCCAGTTCTGCAGCTAAAGGGGGGGGTTCTGTAAACCCTGCCCTGGGTGTGGAGGGGAACTCTGCAATCTGATGGTTGACGTAAACCAAACTGAGTGTGGCCTGCGACCTCCGCACGCAGCAGCAACGCTCGCTCGGGGGCAGCTTTGTGCTCAGCAGGGTCGCAGCTCTACAAGCAGGGTAGGGATGAAGGGCTGAGAAGAAGGGGCAGGAGGACCACTGAGGCTGGTAGAGCAGACCACGATGTGATTGAAGTGATATCAAAAGCACCCTGTGTGCTGAGTGGTGACCTCTTGCTTCCGCTCAGCCCCTCCCACCACCATACACAGGCAGAGAAAAAGCTGTGGTTCCAGCCTGGCTCTCAGATGGAATGGCAGGGGTGGTAAAGGTACTGCCGTGGCAGCAAGCCTTCCACAGCTGTTGCTGTGCTTGCCTCCTCTAATATCCCCTCTCCTCTTTCTCCATCAGGTGGTGCGGCCCCTGCAAGATCCTAGGCCCCAGGTTAGAGAAGATGGTGGCCAAGCAGGAGGGGAAGGTGCTGATGGCCAAAGTGGACATTGATGATCACACGGACCTTGCTATTGAGTATGAGGTAGGAGCTGGAAGAGCACAAGCTTTCTTTTGCTGGTGGTGCAAAGAAGACCTCTCCCTGGGGAGATGTGTGCCTGAGTGGTAGCAGCATTGCTGGGGAGGAAAACCCAGTGCCTACGTGTTCCTGATCCCTTGGGCTGCTTGGTAGTAGATGGATTTCACCTCTTGGCTCTCCTCCAGCTCTGCTGCTCATGCTCAGCACCCCCATCTTTGACAAGCATGGACCTTGGTGCTTACACTGGTGTTTTACACACCTCTTGGGTGCATTCCCTCTACTGCCTTGCTCCCAGGAAGGAGCAGAGGGATTGGAGAAGGCCACAGCTTTGGTTTACAATTTAATCTTTATTTTCTTTTTTTTTTTCTCCCCCCAGTTTCAGTGATTAGGTAGTTTAAGAAACACAAAAACTCTTCTGACAACTGTGCTTACCTTCACTGTCTCTCCTGGTAAACAGCAGCTCAGTCTGTGGAGCCAGGGCATCCTGCTGCCCTGCTTTACAGGGAAGAAAATGCTTAATTTTCGCTTGCGTAACCCACGGCCGGAGCTGTTCCCCCTCTGCAGATGAAGTCCTGCTCCCAGGGTAGAGGCCAGCACAGGAAGCACCTCAAGTTGCCCAGCAAAGTGTGAACCATCTCCTGAGCAAGCTGTCATTTTACCAAGCCTGGAGGAGACGCTCTGTGCCATTCCCACACCCTGCTGAGCCAGGAGGAGAGGGAAATGGAAACAGCTTGTTCCCTCCCACTCTTTCCCAAGGCAACATTTCTGCCTGTGTTGTGGTGGCACATCCACCCAGCTGGTGCCCACAAATGTGACTTTCAGCTTCCACAAGCTGAGCGTGACAGCCCCTGGTGCTCCCCTCGGCGGGGCCGTGCTGGCAGGGACGCCCCAGGCCGAGGAAGGTGGCTGAGTAGCTCAAGGGTGCTGGTGAGAAGCTGAAGAGGGTGAGGCTGTTTCAGTGGTGGTCAGGAAGTGTGTAAATCCTAATAGATGCAGGCAAGGCTCTGGCAGCAACCACCCTAAGGAGAAAAGGAAAAGAGAATAGAGGTTATTAGCTTAACACTTTTATTGTTCCGAGCCTTCCAGTAGATGGAATTAGCTGGGATTGAGAGAGGATAATCTCAGATGACTGGAAAATGGCAGGCAGGGTGTGTGCTTGTGAAGAAAGGTATTTAAAGAGAGGCTGAAAGTTGCTGAGTTGTGCAGGTTTGATGACACGCTGCGGGTGCTCTCCCAGCAGATGGCGAGTGAGCAGCTGTATTGTACGGCCTGCCGTGGACCTACGTTTGTCTGCAGGGTCTGTCTGTCTGTCTTTTGAAGCTCTAGTGGCATAGGTGCAGGTGAGACTGAGGTTTCAGGCAAGGGCCAGCTTCCAGCAATTCATCCTGGAGCCTCGTGTACAAACATGACCAAGTTTCTGTTTTGCAGGAAGGCCCGGGGATCGTCGCTGCACCCTCTGCTCTCAGGGTGGTGCGTGTATCTGGTCTTGGTCCTTGTCACTGTGCCTAAAACCCCATCCTTGGGCAGTGTCTGTGAGTAGGATAGCTGCAAATGGCTGAAGGAGGCATTTTTTTTTTCTTTGATCTTCATAGTGGGGGGCATCCTTTTGGAGGCAGAAGTTTCGTGCCTGTGCTTGGTTCCGCTTAAGTTTTCTGGGAAGTTGCCACATAAAGGAAATGTGAACATAAGGAAGGGCTGAGGGGAAGACACCAAGTCAAGATCGAAGGTAGTGTTTGGGAGAGATCAGGAGGGCTAAAGGTGTAAAGCTATTCCATGGGGGATCAGATATCTACAGGCTTATGAAGTTTTTGTTTCAGGGGCTTTCAACATCCATAGCACGCCCACAACTCCTCTGCTAGCTGCCAGGAAGTCTCCTTCCATCCATGTTCATTCCCCTGCCCACACATGCAGCCCCCAGCTTGCTGCCCAGTTGAACCACATCCTCCTCAGCAGCCTCCTTGGCACAGGAAAGGCTGGGTGAGGAGGAGAGGCCCCCCTGGAACTGCTGAGGAATGCCGGGACATTCCTTCACACCGCTGCCGTCTGCCCTTGGCTCCCGGACATCTCGGCTTTGCACGCAGCGAGGACACGTTTCCTGCCACTGGAAACATCCCTGGTGCCCTTTCCCGTCCAGTTATGCCCAGGACAAAAGTTCTTTCTCTGGGGATTCCTCCTTTTATCTAACACCTTTCATCTCTGGTTGTGGCCTTCCTCTGCTGTTGCAGCCTGTTCCTGACCTCTCGCCCTGAGAGCAGAAAGGGAGAAGCAATACTTTTGTTTAATCTGCTGTCTCTTAAAATTCTTTAGATTCATCTCTTGCCTTGGCCCGTTGCCTGCACATGTGGCCACTGGGAAAGGGCAGCCCCTTCTCTGGCCACTGCGGGTGGGCAGCTCAGGAGAGCGCCTGGGTACGGGGATGGCTGTTCATCAGTGAAGCTCAGTCCTGTGTTACACCTCATTCTGAAACCTGGGTGAAATCCTTCCCCCTGAATCTGAGTTTGTAGAAAAGCCCCAGTTTCAGATGGGAGAGAATTCCTGCAGTAGGGGTGCTGCCAGGAATAGTCTGGATGGCCATGTTTATTTATCTGTGTGGTCAGCACTGATCAAAAGCAGCTTGACTTTTTCTCTAGAAATACTCTTGAGGGAGGAGGAGGGTTTATTTAGGTTCAGTGCAGACGAGACCCAAAAAAAAAGGGGAAAGATAAAAAGGATCTCAACTTTGCATTCTAGAAATTCCCATGAGATTTTGCTTCTCAAGCAGCAAAACAAAGCACACACTCGATTAACTGGCTGCAGCTAGCAGGGAGGAAGCTGCCAAAAGCATCGTGTTTTCTGGGCAGAGGGAAGTTGCTCAGTCCCCCTCATTCTTGCCCAGCTCTGCAGCCCCAGACCTGCCCCACGTTCTCAGGGTTTACTCCCCAGTGTGAACTGGGGAGGAGCTGGAGGGATCAAGGCTGCTGGGTGGCATGCAGCCCCCTGTAGCTCTGTTTGCAGCTCCTCTAGTGCTTTGGAGAGTTGCCTGGTCCTCACCTGAGCTGTCACAGCTGGCTGCTTGCTGTTGCTGGTTGGGTGTGCTGGTTTTCTTGGTGGAGCTGGGACAACCCTGGTCGTTATGAACCTGCTTTGCAAACCAGAGGGAAGCTCGGTGGAACTTTGCCCTTCTCAGGGAGGGAGAAACCATCTGAGTGCAATGCTCTCTCACCATCCTCTCTCATCCCTAAACTCCCAAGAGAGCGTGTTGGCAGCACCATCACCAGCACTGGGGCCCGAGCCCTGCGGATCTCTCCCACCAGTCACTAGGAGGAGCTGAAGATCCCACGTCGCAGCAGCCCCAGCGCTCCCGTCCCTCCAGATGGGACTGCACAGGCCCTGGAGGACAGACAGACTGCGGGGAGCCACGCTGGAGTGGCCGGTTGGGACCGGGTGGGAAGGGAAGCACAAAATGTCTTTCATCTCAGGCTCCCGACGGGAGAAAAGCCAACCCCTCTGGCCGGTTTCCCCAGGAAGGGTTTGCAGATCCTCCTGCCCCGCTGCCAGCTCACGCGGGAAGGCCCCGCAGGCTGGCAGGGAGGCACCAGGGGAGATAAGGACAGGCTGTGTTTTGGGGGGGTGGGGGCATCTCTGCAGAGCTATGGGGTCAAAACCACAACCAGATCTCTCTGAGCTTTGACCGCTCCTCTCAGTCATATCCCCGGGGTCTCCTCTGTCACCGGCGAGTCCCCGTGGGGTGTTGTCATTTCCACTGCTGTTTTCTTGAATAATTCCCAGAAAACTTTGTTCCGAGCTAAAAAAGCAGCACAGCTGCCTGCTGGCTCTGGTCAGAGGGACTTGTTTTGTTTCTTACCTAAACCCCATCAGGGATCTGCAGTGGGCAGCCATTGGTGTGTGACCAGCTAAACCACTGAAAACAGGAGCAGAAAATAGAAGATGAGTTGGAGGGGGTGTCATTATTGTGATAGGATGGAGCAGATCTGCCTGTGCTGTGATGGGTGGAGGACACCCTCCTCCACCTCCAGTCCTGTCTGGAGAAGAGCACAGGTTCAGTCTGACACCCTCCTCCACCTCCAGTCCTGTCTGGAGAAGAGCACAGGTTCAGTCTGATACCACCCTGGCTATAAAATGTCCAAAGGTTGTCATGTCTGTAGAGGTGTCCTGGTAAGAGACTGGGTTTATTTGCTTATGACAGGACAAAAGGAGAAGAGGAATTTGTACTGGAGAGAGCGGGGGAGAAGCTTTGCTTTGATTTCATATTGGCTTTGGTTTGATCTTTAAAATTTTGGGTCTTATTTAAACGTGCAACACTGCTGAGCTGTGACTTCAGCAGTGCAACCTGAAAGCCCTTGCAGAGATGAGGCCCCAAGCAGAGGAGTCCCACACGGTCTGTGTTTTGTGAGCAGCCTACGCTCGGCTCCCTCGTAGTCCCCTCCTCAGAGCTCCATATGGTGCCTGGGTGCAGCTGGGTTCCCCCAGCCTCTGCTCACTTGTCTCCCTGTTTCTCTTGCCCCCAGGTGTCGGCAGTGCCAACCGTGCTGGCTATGAAGAACGGAGATGTTGTGGATAAGTTTGTGGGGATAAAGGATGAGGATCAGCTGGAGGCATTCCTCAAGAAACTCATCGGAGCCTGAAGTAAAAGGGTGGCTGTGCCTCTGCCTCTGGACACGTCCATGCTGTGCATTCCTTGCCTGGGAGAGCTGAGGGGCACGTGAACTGCCTACCGTGTACGACCTGGGGTTTTCTGGTTTGGGGTTTTCAGGAGATGGCTGCTGTTGTAACTGTTCCCTCCCGCCCCCCTTCTCTTGAGCAGCAGTGGTTCTAAAGGGTGCCGAGAGGCAGGGCTGCTTGTTCTCAAAATGGGGAATGCAGCTGGAATTAGAAGCTTGTGTTTATCAGCAAAGGGCTGATGCGTGGAGCTGCTGCTGAGTTAAGAGGAGGAATGTTTTTCTTTTTGCCTAGCATCTGATAGCCCAGAGCAGAGGGCAACTTCTCCCTGCAAGATGTGGGTACATACCTGCCCTGGGTGGGTTTGTTTAAAGCTGAGAATGCATCTGCCTTGCCTGGGAAACCTGCCTCTTAGTCCCTCTGTCCTCGTGTCGCTGGGATGGGTACAACTCCTCCACAAATCCATGAGCTCCCATTGTAATTTTATAAGAGAAAATATAAATATTTTATGGATCTCCTTTTGTAGGTCTGTAATGAAGAGAACTTTATCAGTCAGTGCTGTCTAGCTGGAGAATAAAACTCGATTCTCAGAAATCACAGGGAAGTCCCTTGTCTGTCTAGAGAGGTGGGAGGCAAATCTCACCAGCACAGGGGCTGGTTTCTTCTGATGGGTTGGGAGAGCACAGCTTACAGCTTGGCCCCGACTAAAAGCTAATGTGCCAAAACCCAAACAAGCAGACTCTTTTCATGGGGCTTTCAGTGCCTCTTCTAGGACGCAGTTTGGGTGCTGCTGGATCCAGGATGCCAGAGGACTCGCCTCCTGTGTGCAGAGAAGCAGTGGCTCGTTGTGCACGAGGTACCTGAGCTGCGCTCGCTACCTCTGTGCTTTTCTCACCCCTTTCCTGCCTGAGGAGCCTGAGAGCCTCCCCCTCCCTTCCCTGAATGGTCAAATCTGCTCATACAGGTGAGCCCTACTACTAGGAGACTTTAACTGCCCTGACCTCTAGACTAAGGAAGGCAGCTTTGTGCTTGTATCACAAGCAGCCTTCATCCTTCCCCATCCCCTCCTCCCCATTGTGACCCGTTGCCAGTTAACCTGGCTTCAAAGTGCTCCCAGCCTCCTCCTGTGCTTGTAGGCAGAGTACAGCACCAGGGCTGGTGCCTACTGCAATGCTTATTCCAGTTTGTTTATCTAAGCTGCATGAGAACATTGTAAGCACTTAATAATCATGTACAAGCTGTTTTTTGTTTGGTTTGGTTTTGGTTGTTGGGTTTTTTTTCTTTCTCCCAGCTTCTGTTTCCTTCAATCACTCTCAACTCTGCTTTGGCTCCACTCCATTTCACCTCCCTGGCATAAGTTGTTACGAGCGGCGAGGCAAATTTTTTCTGCACCTTTGCAGCAGCAATTTATGACCTTTGAAGGTGCAGGGGAGTGGTGATGCAAGAGCTGTGTGTGCTGCTGAAACCGCAGTGCCCCAGGCATCTCCGCTTCCACCAGCCCTGGGGCCTGGACAGCAGCAGAAGGTGGTGGTGCTGGTCCCTCGATGGATACCTCTCCATCCAGGCAGGGCTGATCTCACCCCCAGCACGCTGCTCGAGGTGATGTCACTTGGCTGTAATTGGGTAAAGAATTGTTGGTCGGTTATGATTAGTAAAAAAAGGTATTTTATTTTATTTGGGAGACCACAAAAATTCTGCTGCTCCTGGCCACCTCACAGTTCAGGCTGGGCAATTTGCCCTGCAGTTTCGGTGTTCCTGCTCAGTAAACACTTCTAGTAAAGACTGTCTCTATTTTCCTGTGTGTGCAGGAAAAGTAGGGGAACAGCGTCACGTACCCGACAATAACTTTCATGCTTCACTGTCCTACAGAACAGGAAAAAACACAGTGACTTTGCATTGTGTAATTAAGGGGCAGTATAAATTAGCTATTTTATCACTTCCTTCTAAGGAAAAGTGGAGTGGAGGTGCCATTCAGCTGTTAAAGTGCCAGCACCCTTCAGGGTGAATTATGTGAAAGCCACAACTGTTCTTTTGAGATAAGTACTGAAGATCCACAGACGTGGTGCCCTGTGGAAATCCTGCAGAAACAGCCTGACGGGTGGAGAGGAGGAGGAGGATGAGGGGTCTGGGGGCAGCTTGAGATTCCCCAAGTGCTTTGCACAGTTTTTACCAGAGGACACCACCCAGAAGCATGAGGCTGTTTTCTGTGGCAGGCTCTTAGTTCAGCTCCTCAGTCTGCTGACTGCTGGGGGAGGCTTCAGGGATTCCTGGAGCTGCTGTTAATACCAGAGGAAGTGTGAGTGGGAAGTGCTACCAGCAGTGTGTTTATGTAGTGGTTAAAAGGTGTTGCAGAGCAATTTTCATGTTGGGTCTTCCCTGAGAGAAGAGAGCTTGAAGCAAGAGGTAATTCCTCAGCATTAGGCTGCTTTTTCCATGTCAGCTGGAAAAATGTTTCCTCTCTGCTCGCTCCAGCAGGGGTGTAGTTGGTTTTCCTTTCTGGAATTAAGCACATTGAATGTTCCTCTGATCCATTAAGCATTTACTCTGTCCTGCCCAGGCTTGCCTACGCTACAGCAGCCTTCTCTGCTTTTAGTGTTCCTGGTTGCTATTTTAAGAGGCCATAGTGGTCAGTGCCTTCTTACTGGAAGCAAAGCTCAGCTAAACCCACTTCTCCCTCCCCAGGTATGTGCTGAACCTGACACCGAGATCCACCCCCCCACACCCTCCCCAGAGGTCAGGTGCAGTGCTTCTGTCCTCAGAGTCTTGTCCAAGGCACCCGATTCCAGGCAAGAGGAGGTTTAACATTTGTTTATGTTGGCTTTACGCTGTGTCGAGCCCTAACACAGCTGCTCCTTTCCCCAAGATGTTTGTGCCTGCTGAACTCCACGTTAACCTCCAGCTGCTCTGGGCCACCACGAATGCTGGGAAGGAGGGAGAGCTGCGCTGCCTTCTCTGCTAGGGCTGCTGTGTCAAGACCAGCTTGAAGTGCTGGTAGGGGATGGAAAACTCAGGTTGCCTGGCTCGCAGCACACGGAGGGCTGTGTACATGTGGTCGGTCCTCTACGGCTTTGAAGGGGACAGTTTTGGCCACTCACCTTTCACTCCAATGAGATGGAGTGAAAGGCAGCCCAGCCACTCAGCGTTGACTGTAAATCCGTTGCTTTATCAACGTATTATGAGATTCCTCCCGTGCAAAGAACAAAACAAAGGCCAGCTCCATGTCAACAGGGAAACGGCCGCACTGACGCTGCCCTTTCACCAGCCTGGCCGGGCCATTTGCCCTAACAGTTTGTTAATCACTTTGAGCTTCCCCCACCACCACCTCATTTTTCTCAGCTCAACAATGACAGGCTTTGGACATTATGGGCAGTTAAGTTCTCCAACCCTGCAAGGCTGTTAGCAGCAACTTTAAGCTCAGCATTGTTCAAAACTCTTTTGGTTAACTGCAAGTTAAAGAGTAACAGCTTACGCAGCTGCAATATCCGAAGCAATAAAAAGATAAGATAAAACTATCCTAGGCTTGACTTCCAGAGTAAAACCAACCTAGATTACCAGTTAGACAGTCGTGTCCTCATTACCTGCCCCTGCAAGCCACCCCAGGCTCAAGTCCATCACGATGCACGTGGTGCCTTCCTGCTGCTCAAGGACATGGGGTGCGCTTTTGAGCTTCATGGTTTCTCTGCCTCTGCACCTTTAACTTTGGCAACATTTTCCCTCTTAAAACCTTTCTCGGGCAAAAAACAGAGGCTGCAACTCACGGTGGGAGTGGTAGCCACGGGCTGGGTGTGATGCTGGAGGGGTGTGCTGTGCTGAGTCGTGCCTGGTTGGTTTTTTTCCTCAACATGCATCCCTCCATCTATCCCAGGAGCAGCAGGGGAACCCACACATTTCTTACACCCAGAGGAGCCGAAGTGGGGGAAAATGGAGACTTCCAGGGAAAGCTTGAAAATGTGACACCCCACATCCCAGGGGAGATGGGGCAAGGAGAAAACCTGGGGCTGCCTTCCTGGTGGCAAAAGGTCCCTGCTGGGCAGTGAGATGAGGGGAGCAGTCCTGCGAGGAGCAGGCAGAGCTGCTCGTGCCCTGTGGGTGGAGGAGAGCTGGCTGCTGCAGGCAACAGGGCAGCACCCAACCTCCTGCCTGCTCACATCAACTTCCCAGGCCTTCCCAATCCAAATAGTAGCAGCATCGGTGAAGCAATGTCCGTGCACATATATATGTGTTTATCCACTTGCATACTCTTGCTCCCCGTCGAGGAGAAGTGCCAGGAGCTTCTGCGGCTCTTAGATGTCCCCTGCAGCTGTAGCTGCTGACAGAAGAGGACAGGAGCCAGCCAGCCAGCCTGCTCTTCCACTCAGGGGAAGGCTGAGCTCCCAGTACCCTTCTTGGCACATGGTGCTCATCCGCCTGCCTCTGAAGGCACCCCAGCTCCACCTCTCCTGTGAGTGGAGGAGTGGCTGAGCAATACCAAAACCCAGGAAATTTTTACAGTGAAGAGTCCTCAGAAACATCCACTTCAAATTGTCCAGAGGGTACAAAACACACCAGAGAGTTCAGTGTTTTCTGGAGATGATGGTGGTCTTCAGCCACCCACGGGGCTGCAGCTCCTCCACACTGGTCCCACGCAGTTGGCAGGGAGAGGGTGTTTGCCCCCGGAGCTTCACGGCCCTGGGATGTGAAAGGAGCTGCATCTCCTGAGGTTGCTTTTTTGCTCCATCATGAGGCAATAACACTTCCCCATGGGGCCTGTAGCTGTGGACACAGGGACTGCACGGCTCCTTTCCTTGCAGATGGGTTTAGCTGCAGGGCCGTGCCGTGCCGTGCCGTGCCGTGCCGCAGCAGCAGGTAACGAACGCCCTGGGCCTGGTGAGCACAGTGCTGTGATGGAGATGGAGCATTGCACTGCGTGCAAGCCCCAGCCTGCCTGCTGCTAGTTTTATGACATCGTTTTGTTTTAGTCTGGCTTTTTAAGTGAATTGTTAAAGCTCTTTCTGTTCACTGGGATACTCTTTTCTTGTTTTGTTTTGGGGTTTTGTTTGTTTGTTTGCTCCCGTTGGTTTGTTGGGGTTTTTTTTTTGTTTTGTGGATGGTTGGGGTTTTTTTTTTTGGACTGCAAGTTTCATCTTTCAAAGCTTGGCTAGTTTTGAATGATGCTGGAAAACCCCCATTTGCAGTAGCTTTCTGTTCCACGCCGGTATTGTTCTGGCAAAAGTGGCTGTTTTCTTTTCATCCTGGCATAGCTCAGGAGTGACTGCATGGTCTGAGCTCAGACTTTCTAAAAATAGTCACCCATGAGGAAAGATCCAGCATGGCAGTGTTCAGACCCAGAGATGAACACTTTGGAAAGGTGCAATGGTCAGAAAGAGAAGCCGGTGGCAGCGTTGTTGCAGCTCTGGGTACTGTAAGCCCTGGACCTGCAATGCACGGCGTGCAGGGAGGACCTGCAGAGTACTCTGGGTCTCTCTGGAGTGCCAGGACCCAGGTGCAGGGGAAGTCCACCCAGTGCCTGCAGAACCAGCCCAAAGGAAATACTGTCTGTGGGAAGGCTGCTGAGTGACTCAGAAGTCGTAAAGTACTTCTTGCTGCTTGGAGAAGAAGCAAGGCTGAATGATAAGCCTGCTCCTCACCAGAGGCTGGTCTTCATAACCACATCCTCTTGCTGGAGCACGAGAGGCAGCTCTGGGGGAAGGGAGGATGGCAGGGACTGAGCAGAGCAGAGATCAGGCATAGGACAAATTGCAGGAAAGCATGTGGGACCTCCTTTTTGTCCTTCCACTGGATGATTGCAGGAAGCTCCGCAGGTGATGGCTTTAGCAGCTGCTGGGACAGGAGACCTTATTGTTCTGTGCTTGTGTTTAGAGCTATGCCAGGTTTTGGCAGGAAGCTACAAGACAAAACCCTTGCATTCTTCTTTCTCACTTGCTGGGTTTGCTCTCAAGGGGCTGATCCTTCATCTTGGCTTTCGCAGCTTAGCTCACCACCTGAAGAGGTCCAGCTTCCCCTTCCCAGGCTGGGCTGGGTTCCATGGGCTTTGCGCTAAGATCCTGGCGGGACCATGGAGACTTTCCATAGAGCTTGGGCAATATCAGAGGTTGCTCTTGTCCTGCCTGCCACTGCATTTCTAATGCTAAATTACACAGTCACCCAGCACACCAAACCCCTTGTACTTGTCTGGGCCCTGTTTAGTTCCCATTCCTCTTTCCTGGCCTTGGGCTCAAGTTCTCAGTTTGTGTTTTCTTGGTGACATTCAGAGGAAGCACGTTTGGGGTTTTCTGTACTGTCTGGCGTTGCACAGGAAGGCAGAAACTGGCAGCACCTTTGAGATGAAGCGATGTGAGAGAATGAGGGACCCATCACTGCTGGTCTCACTGGAGCCTGCAGCACAGAAACTGGCAGCATGTGGCCGTGTCTGCAAGGAAAACTCCTTAGGTTGCTGTCATCTCCCCGTTCGGCTGCTCCCCTGCAATGCTGGGCCTCCCCGTGACACTGTGCCCAGCCCATGGTGGCCAGCAGCACTTGGCTGACCCAAGAGCCTGACTTCCAGCCTCATCTTCTCCAGAGGCACAGCAGCTTAGCTCTGCCAGTGTTAAATCCTGAGCCTTGTTCCACTGCCTCCTTTTTTTTTTTTTCCACTCTGTGGGGCTTTATACCAAGGCTGGGAATCATGGCCACATCCCCTTCGGGGAATCAACGGGCAGCAGCATTTCTGGCCAGGGCAGCCGCACGTCAAAGGCCGCTGGCAGCAAATCCCCCCACCATGGGGCTGATGGGACAGGCAGGTTAGTGTGTCACCAGCTCTGATAAGGGGTGTCAGACAGGGTTTTCCACGCAGCGGATGTGCCCAGTGTTGCAATCTCACCTGGAGAGCCCCTGGCTGCGGTTCAGCCCCCACCACGCTCACCTGCACCCATGATCTCATGGAGTTTTGCAAGCCCTGTCTGGGCACAGCCAAGCCCACGGTGGGGAAGGCGCAGAGCCCAGGGTGATTCAGTTGGGGAGCCTCTCTCCCAGATGACTCAGGTGTAATTCCAGCATCTCCATGCCCTGCTGTGGAGGGGGATACGTCTACAAATTGCAGGAGCCCTCACAAACTGGATCTCCCTGGCTCTGCTGCCCCTTTGTCCCCCTCCAGCCCAGCATCCCTGCCAAAGCTGGCTCCTGCCATGGCTTCTTCCTCTCTGCAGTGATGCTGCACACAAACAGCTGCATCACGTCTGCCCAGCGGGCTGCGCCGCCCTCGTACGTGACCCAATTCCCAGCAGCGGGGATGGAGCTGCCAATGTACAGCTCCCTAGGCTGAGGGGAGGGCAGGGGATGGCCCAACCATGCTCCAGGGACCTCGCTGTGCATCTCACCCGTGTCTCCCACCAACATCGTGTCTTCTCTCGCCACACAGCAATACGAGTAGCGCTCAGGGTGCTTAAATCCGTAACCCCTGCTTTGCAGAAAGGCTGAACGGGCTCTCCCCAGGCAACAGGCTCGGGGGGGTGACTGGCAGCACTGTTGGCAGTTTGGAAAGCCATGGCTGATGCCCTGGAAAAAGAGTCTGCAGAGGCAGAGAACCTGCAAGTGGTGCCCAGACAAAGGTGAAGGAGGGGTGGCCTCCAGCCAGCACCCACAGACGCCTATCAGCAGCCCCAGGAGCTCGGTCTGAGGGCTGTAGGAAACAAAATGCCACGGCACGGGGCACCCTTCTGCCTCATTTCTGCTCCAGTCTCCTCTGGCTCTGCCCTTCCTCGCACCAGGGCAGGGGGATGGGGCAGGAAGGCCCTCATTATTTAGGGCTTGCTAATTAGACAGGAATGTTATCTCCAGCCCAGATGTCAGCTCTGACCTCCCCCTAACCTTCTGGAAATCAAAACAGATGCAACTCTGTTTGGTTTAAAATATTAAAAATAAGCATTTGGGCTGAACCAGGAAAACCTGACCCAGGGGTATGGCTGGGGAGAGAGGAGGGCACGCAACCAGACAGGCCTGGTGAGATATGCCAGGCTGCAGATCTGGGACAAGCCACCCTGCCCTGGGCAGAGAACAAAGTATCGTGGCTTACAGTGGCTGTGCACATATTTTGGGCCCTCTAACCTATGGCAGTGGGGATGGCACAGGCACAGCATCCCATCCCATCCCATCCCAGCTGGCACCAGTAGGTACGGAGGTACAATGGATGGGAAAGGTCAGCTGAGTTTGTATTTTACCTCCCTGCCTTGCTCTGGGATTTACCAAAGGTTCTTAAAAGGTGTTGATCCCTGGAATGAGCTCTGCCTGTCAAACCTTTCAAAGCTGAGCTGCACACTCAGCCGTCTGTGCGGATGCCCTGTCATGGCCATGACCTCATACCTGACATCTCATCCCCTTGCGGTGCATTTCCCACTCACACAGCCTGGAGCTCATCTCAGCTTTCCCCATTTCCCATCTTTTATGAAGACTTCAGGAGGGATTGCTCATCAGACTGCAACCCTGATATTGCAATAAGCACTGCTGATGTGCAGTGGCACGTCACTTTGCCTACCATTATCCCCAAAACAGCAAGCAGGTAATAGTTTTGAGGTGTGCCTTCTCACCTGCCTCCTTTAAAAATCATCTCCTGGCCCATTGAGTAATGGGTGCTCATTTTCATGCTCTGAAGATTATGCCTCACATTATGACATCACAGCAGTGATGCATTGCCCTCTGGCAACATCGCCAGAGCTGAACATGATTTCTGTTGTCTTCCAGTCCTAGCTACTGCCTGGTACACCCTGTCTCCCTGAGCTTTGGGGTGACTGAAGCAGAGTAATAGCTGAGCAGTGAGTAATCCAGAAGCTACCTGACCAGATTTAGACCTGACTGTAACCATCTTCTCCAATAACAACAGGAAGAACGATCTGGGACTGCTAAGGTGCAAAGCTGCTGAGGCAGAAGGATGTCCCTGGGTACACATACAGAGAGCATTCATGCAGCGTACCTGCAGCGCAGCTCTGCTCACAGAAACCAGCACAGCTCCCTGGACTCCAGCAAATTTGCACCCTTTTTTTTGATGAGCCAATATTTACACGATGGGCAGCTGCACCGACTCCCCATGTGCCGCTGTGACTGCCACATGCCAGTACTGCACGTGCACACCCTGACACACACACTCGTGGACACTTGTGCTTTTACCAGTAGGCAGAGACACCTGCTCTTCTTCCTCGGGCTGCTTCAGGAGGGGCCTTTACATTTGCAAAAGGGATGTTAGCAAACTGGAGCAACTGAGGTGGAGGAGCGTGAAGCTGGTCAGGCAGATGGACCATGTGATGCACGAGCAGGGGCTGAAGGAGCTGGGTTGGTTTGCCAAGGGTGGAAAAGGTTTCTGAGGGGGGCTATTTAACCACTGTCCCCCACTACCTGAACGGGGGTGATGCAGAAGCCAGATTGCCAGAGGTGCTTAGTGGAAGGACAAGGCAAGAACAGAGATTGGGTGCACAGAGATGGCAACATCCTTAGGGATTTTCAAAACCCATCTGGATATGGCCCTGGGCTCCCTGATCTAACCTTATTGTTGGTCCTGCTTCAAGCAAGGGGCTGGATTGGACACCTCCAAAATTACCTCCTACACTAAACGGGGCTGTGATTTTGGTAATCCTACATGTTTGGCAACAGATATTCCTTAATTCAGATAACAATTGCAACTGCTTGCATGTGGGATGCTATAACAATGCCTGTGACCAGCCACGCAGCTGGAGTAGATTTATTCCTGGTATCACTGGAAAGGTGGCTTTCTGGCCTCTCCTGGGCTGCAATTCCCTCATCATTTCTGGCCAGTTTATATCTGGCTGCTCATGACTGTGCATTTCCAGCACCTCTCTCACACCCAGGCAAGTCAAATGGACCGAGGCAATGATCAAGCTGGAAACTTCTCTCTTTTTTTATGGTTCAAGTTGGCTTCCAGCTGGATCAGCTGGCTGTGTCATCTGGGACTGGCAGGGGGAGTGTGAAGATCAGAGGAGGGAGCAGAACAGCCTCCCCTTCGGCAGCTGCTCAGATCTGGGTTGGCTTCACACGGTTGTCTAGCCCTGACCCTTGTGAGGCTGAGGAGGAACATGATGTTCCACCCTTCCAGATGAACCTAACTCACATCACTCGTCCCAGGGGAAAAGGTGCACAGGGTCTCTTTCTTGAGCCCCAGACAGCCTGCAAGCAGCAAAAGGGTGGCTGTTGTGCTAAGCTCAGGAGAGGTGGGGATCACCTGAAATCACTTCACTTGTGAACCACTCCCATAGCTCCTGCCCCCCTTGGCTCTCAAAATATGTGGCTTGAGAACTATAAAAACTCCGTGTGGCAGTGAAAGTCACTGCACCTGGCAGCTCCCACACCTCTGTGCAAACTTGGGTGTCTGAGAACGGGTAAGCTCATGTGCTAGCACCTAGACCACTCAACCCTGAGTTTCTGCATCTTGAGCATAGCTATGACTACAAGAAGTCTGTTATAGAGGAAGCTCTCAGCTCCTGCTTCCTCTTTTATAAACCAGAGATAACTGCCCCCTCCTGAGTGCTAAATATGACTGGTTTTGGTAAAGATTACTGAGGGCTGGCCCTCAGCATGTGCTTTATCCTCAGGAAGCCCAGCCTTCTGCAGATCTCAAGCTGCATGGCTAATTCCTGCCTGCTGCTCCTTCCCAGAACACACCAGTGTTTGCAGAAGGAGGTGGGTGCTGTGACATCTTTTTTTCCTTTTCTTTTTCTTTCTATGGACTGGCTACGGGCCCAAAACCAGAGTTACAGCCTGAATCCCTGCTCAGAGTACCCCCCTCCCTATCCCAGCCACCATATGCATGTGGCTTAACTTTTCATGTCCTTGGTTTAATGAACTTGTGTCAGGAATTTTATGTGCCTAGCAACCTTATCTGATGACAGTGACATTTTTAGCGTGTTTATGTTCGGTTTTATTTGCAACCAGCTCCCAGTGTAGTTCAGCTGGGTGGATTGGATGGGGTTGAAATGTGTAAGAACCCAATGTGCACTCTGTCAGTTCAGCCAGAAATACTGGGGGGGCTCCAAAGCACATCCAGAGGCAAAAGGATCTGCAAGGGAGTTTGAGCATCAGACCTGCCAGCTGCAGCCTTTCACACACTCGCTAGTGTCTGACACTGAGGAGGGGGTGAGGGGACGGTTGTTTGTTTTTCCTTTCTTTTTTTTTTTCTTCCGGTTCTCAGTATTTATCACAACCAGATGGGAATAGGTTTCCCACGTCGGATGCAGGCGATTCAGCAACGCCGTGGTCCCAGATATCCCCCAACGTTACAAACGCAGACGTTACTGCTTCACCGCAGCTCCAGAGAGTAGGAGGTAGGGGGGAGAAGGGAAGGGGAGGGGACCCGGGGCGTTTTGTAGTTTTGAAATTTAAACAGCTGGATTCAGCGAGGGTTCCCAGGGTTTTTCCCGGGAAGGAGGTCAGCGGCTTGTGCAAGCATCTAGCCTGGGAGCGAGCATCGGGACTGCCCCTTGAGGCTCCACCTCCGCAGCTCTGCCTTGGTCGGAGAGCTCTTGCCCATATAAGGCTTCGATTGTCGCGATGAAAAAGAGCCATAAATAGCTGGATGATCGTTACCTGCCCCGCTCCTTCCCAAGTCAGGCTCTTCCTGCCTCCCCTTTCAGCGCTCTCCTCCACATTCCAGCTCCAGAAAGGCAGCGGTTCCTGTGTCTCTCTGCTCGTGGATGGGTGGGCAAGTCTGGGCCACGAGGTCCAGTTTCTCCAGGTGCTCTGCCCTGCTCGACCCCTTGCCTTGGACCGCTCCAAGGGTAGGAAACCTCCTGCCTGCCGCTATTCGCTGCGGGAGGGGAGCTCTGGCTCCCATGTCTATGTGCCTTTTTTTTTTAACAGCTCATGGGCCAAGAGTTTTCTTAGTTTGAAGGCTGGCACTTTGATTCTTCAGCTGAGAGCGTACGCCCAAGGGAAGGTGGAGGAGGAGAAAGGAAAACAGCACAGCAGGGCAAAACAGATGCTAGCAGAGATGGTAAACAGCCCTATATGTGAGATTTCTGCTTGCTTCTGCTCCTTCATCCCCCAGGAGAAGATGCACCCAGGCAAGGAACCACATGACAGGGAAGGAGCTGTGCTGCCCAGCGTGTAGGCTGGGACTGCACCACCTTGCCGAGCTTGGCCCTAATCCTGTAGCGTGGCTGTGGGGTCCTGTGTTCTCCTGTGGGGTCCCCTGCACAGCCCCTGGGAACCCGAGGCAGGCGGGGGCACAGAGTGGGGGAGACTCAGCTGTGCAGCCCCTGCTGTTGGTGTCAAGGGAGGAGGCTGCCCTCAGGGTATTCTGCTTAGCCTGTGAGCCTTCAAATGGCCACCTTCCTGTCTTGTCTCCCTAGGAAAATGATCTTCTGAGGGTATGTGGCTCTTTCTGAGATGCAGTGTGTTCCCACGGGGAATACCTAAAGGCAGAGGAGAAGTTGCTGTCTTCTGGAAGGAGAAGTTGATCGTGATGAGGAAGAGACTGCGGGCTGAGCAGCAGGAAAGTCCTAGAGCAGGATTTTGGTCAGGAGACCAAAATAAAGGCAGATGGGAGATCTAGTGTATCTGTCAGGAAATTATTTGCCTGTTTCCTGATGTGGCTGAGTTTTACTCCGTCCCCCCGTCTTGCTTTTTCTCTAAGTAATGAAGCAATTCATTGTCAGTGCATATTTTAAACATTGCCTCTCTTGGTTCCTGTCTTAGACCCAGCACACACTCCCCAAAAGTTTCCTGTGGGCCTCAGCTGCAGCAGTTTAAACATTTTCCATCACACATGAAGCAGCTCTGTGCTGCCACGGAGTCCTTGGTTCCATGACTTACCTGGTCAGTCAGGGTAGTGTCCTGTACCCAGCTCCTGCCTGGGACCTGCTGCAGGCATTGGGGCCATTCCCAGCCTTTCTTCACTTTTGGTTGCTCTCTCACCCTGAGTTTGTCTGGTCTGTTTGAGCTGCAAACCTCTCTGGGAAAAGCAACAGGAGCTGATTGTGGCTTGAGAATAAAGTCCGTGCTGCTGCAACACAGTGAGAGAGGAGGACTGTGGTTTAATGTGCAGCAATAAAGGGGTGAATGTCTATCTTTGCTAGGTATCTTCACTTCACTGTCCTTGGTTCCTGCCAGAGAGGAGAGGCAAGGTGGTTCTCAATGAGAACTGCTACGCCTGAGGAAACTGCCACTGAGAATTATGAGGTTTTCCCCCCAGACAGTCTCTTCCACATCTGCTGCCAGGCCAGGAGACACAAACCCTGTTGAGACTGAGCTACTCTTTTCCCCAGCCCCACATAAACATTGCTCCCCTGCTTTCTGGGCAGATACTTGGATGCAAAGGCAACTTTCAGGGAAGGCAGATATAGCCCCTCAGATATGTTTGAATATCTGGGTGCCTTGTACGTTGTAAAGGTCTCGGGCAAACAACGCTATCACAGACAACAAAAGAAGTGTGACACTGACTGGAGACTGAATCATAACATGCTTCTGATACCAGGGGTTAAAGTGCCTTGTTTGTCCTTTCTACAGAAATGAGTTGAGGGAGCAGCAGTGTGAAAGGTTTCATGCCAATGGGAGGTGGAGAACGTTCAGCATTAAGATGGCACTTGTCCTTATAGTACAGTTTTCCATCATGGGGATTGCTTCTTTTTGAGACAGAAGGACTGCCCCAAGCCCTGGGTTTCTTCCTTCCCTTGCTGGGAGGCTGCAGGAGGAGGGCTATGGGTGCCAGGGTGGCTGGCACTCCCCCGTTGGGCAGCTCGGTGCCAAGAGGTGAGGTCATTGCCATCAGGATGAAGCATAGAGTTGGCAGAGAGGAGGACAGAAGCCTCTCCCCAGCTGCTGTGTGCCTCTGGGGTCTGAGCACACGCTGAGAGATGGGCCAGGATGCTGGCAGGCAAAGAGATGTCCTGTGGGTCAAGCAGGGCCCTCTTTTTTTTTTTTTTTTTTTAAAGCAAACTTTGTTTTGCAAATGGAAGAGATGGAGAAGGTGTGAAGGAATTGCAGCTCGCAGCCCCTCTCACTTTCCTCTGTTTCTTCCTCCTGCAGGGGTGAGGGTGGTAGCACTCATTTCAGGGCACACAAACCCTGATCAGATTCTTTCCCATCCCCAGGCATTTGAACCCAGAGTCACTTCCAGGGAACCATAATCTAGATTTTCAGTTTTAAAGGAGATTTTGCAGTGATCTGAAAAGACCTTGGGCTCCTGTATCCTGAAGAAGCATAAAAAGACACCTTAAATGTTTGGGGTTTTTTTTTTTCCCCTCCTGCTTTACATATTTTCCTGCTTGCCTTTTTTTTTTTTCTTTGCTAATTAGAGGACTAATTTTAGAAATTAGTCTTGTCCACTCTGGAAAACTAATAGAAAATTAGTAAAAATGTGGAAACATGAAAATAAGCCTGGGGAAAGGTAATTGTTTATAACTGAGGGGTTTTGTTAACTCCTCTGCCTAATTAACAGACTACAAAGGGAAACTTTTGTTGAAACTTCCACACCCTGCTTTCTCAATTAAGGTACAAGAGAGATCATAATAAAAAGAGCTTGGAGACAGCTGGTACATCCCCTAGCAAAGCCAAACCTGATTTAGTATTCCTTAACTTAAAAAATAGAAAAACAAACAAACAAAAAACCTAAACAAACAAAACCAACAAACAAAACCCCCAAACAAACACAAAACCAAAACCCACAAACATCCACATCCCTTCCTTTTCTGCATATGACTTTTTTTTTCTTCATCTAATTCAAAGCTCTTTCTCGTGGATTCCTAGTAGAAACAAAACATTTCAGTTATGATCTTCATCGCTGATGTGTTCTTAGCCCACAGGAAAATGAGTCTGGGATGATTCTTTTCAGGGTTATGATGGCTGTTAGCAGAAACTTTGCAGGAAAGCTGAATCATCGGGTGAGCATCTTGGTTTAATCTTTTTTTGTTATGTTATCCCACATCTAAGGGGTGGCTTATGAAAATTCAAAAGGCTTTTATAGATGTACATTCCTCTTTATAGAGTCGAAGAATTATAGGTCTCTGTGCTGTCTTGCAATGAGCTGCAAACTTCTGTACAGGTGTGTGTTTCAAGTTCAGTGTCGATGCAGCTGTAATCGGGAGAATGGTGGAGTAGCAAGAGCTTTAAGGATGCTTTTAGTCCATGTATAAACAGGAAAGACAAGAAGGGAGTGGGCATTCAACCCTGGGTTGAATGCCTTGACCCACTAGGTAGAAGAGTTATCTTCTTTGTGCTTTAGATTTGTGTGATGCTTGGGTGTGTAAAGTCCAAATATTGTCTTCCACAAAAAAAAAAAAATAACCTCTTTAATTTATCTTTTTTTCCCTCCTGAGCCAGTGCAGAAGGTATCAGAGCTTGCAGGACATCCCAGCCTAACACAAGCTGCTACCTCACGTAGAAGAATTTCAGAAGAAGCCCTCAAGCACCCCTGTCCTGTAGGTTTGATTCCTCTGTCTCTTGGTAGCTGAGAAATATTGCAGAGCAGGTGCTTAGCCTGCAGCTGGGCAGCTCAGTAGCCTGCTGCCCCTCTGAGCTGTTGGTTTTTCACAGTAATTGTGCACTATGCAAACACATAGGACGCTCAGGGAGTTGCTTTCCTTGTTCCAGAGTAATCCCAGGAAACAGCACTGATAAGTGGGAGAGAAGGTGACTGTGTTAAATGGATCTTGTCTGTACCTCAAGCTAAAAGGTGGTTTCCCACAGCAATGACACCTCATGTGTCTCTGTTGGCATTTTCCCCCACCCCACAAAGCTAATGTTTCAGTAAGCCCCAGACAATTTTCTGCCTTCTGTGCCAGTGCTGTCAGTTCACTCTTCTGGTCCACCCACCTGACCCAAACACAGGGCTGAGAATAAGGGCAACACGTGGACCTTATTTGTGCCCAGCTTCCTCCACTGGCCCATACGTTTCCAAGGGCTGAGCAGACTGGCAAAGCTGTACAGAACAGTCCACGCTGACAGTGGGAGGCCAGGGGAGGTGGGAGAATTGAGGAGGCTCTCAAGGGAGCAGGAAGAAAAGTCCCAAATGTGGGAGGAAATCTTGGCACAAATGAGAAGGGGGTTGTTGAGCAAAGCATGCGCTGGCTCTGGTCGCACAGAGCTTGCAATATGTTATGCTGAGAATCTGTGGGTGTGTTTATAAGACCTGCCACTGACTTGCAAACATAAAGGATGTAGGCTCTTATCAGAAAAATGTGGGCTTTGGTCTTGCAGAAGAAGGATGAATGCTTGCGTAACTTCACATTGACTCTTCTTTCTGGTTGTAGCCGGACAGAAGGGGCCCAAAATTTGGTTTTGATTGGACCGACTTTGGTTTCTTGCAGACAAAAGTGGTGTCTTTAATTGCAGCAGGCTATAAATGAGTTAGTTCCCCTGCAGTTCCCACAACAAAGCTACAGTGAGAATCTGGATGACTTTCTACAGCACTGGAAAAATCCCTTGTTGCTAGCATCTCTTGGGCATACTCGAATATTTCAAGCTAGTTTCACTTTGTCCTCAGCCAGCTCCCTGGAATGAAAACCACAGAGCCACTTCATTTGAGCAAATATTTGGCCTTGATTACTATTGCAGGCTGAGCCCAAAACCAAACAGCAAACATGAGGTAAGCTGAGAGGCACCATTAGTGGAGCAAAAGCTCACACAAGAAGCTCAGGAAAGGCAGCAAGCCGAAAGAAGAGGGGGTGCTATTTTATTTTATTTTATTTTATTTTATTTT
>JANHGN010003317.1:0-32698 GCA_024605025.1 Megaceryle maxima
CTGACCCGCCTCCCGGGCCAGCATCTCCAGGCGGGCGGCGGGCGGGGGGCTCGGAGGGTGGGGCTCTGCCGGCCCGCGGACGTATCCCATAAGATGTTCCCGCCGGGAGCGGGAGCGGGGCTGTGCCGGGGCAGCGAGCCTTGCCAGCCCAGCGATCAGAGCCCGGAGCCCGGCTCTGCTCCAGCGCGTCGCTCCAATACCGCCCGAGTGACGAGGCGGGGGCCATTGAGGACCTGCCAGTTCCGCACGCAGGCCCGGGAGAATAATAAAACCCCTCAGGAACTTCAAAGTCAGGCTACGGGGCGGTAGGGAAAAGGGTGTGATCTCTCTTGATTTCCTCGCAGGGATTTTTTTACGGGAGGCAAAGATGGGAGAGGGCCATCTCCAGCCCGTCCGCAGGGTATCAGGGCTGGGTGGGCTGCAGGAGTGCACGGGAGCGTGGTGCTAAGCGGTTGTGCTCTATAGGTAGATATCGCCTTAGTCGTTATCTTTGTCCTCTATGTTTCCTGGATCCCTGAGATGTATTTGTCTTTTCTGTCTGGGGCTGCTTCGCTAAGTCGCTGTGTAAATTCAAAGGCCTTTTTTTTTTTTTTTTCCTCTCCCCTCCTCAGCTCACCACCTTTTTTAATTAAAGCTTTTAACTTGCCTGGTGTTTACTGTCTTATGTAAAGTATCTAAACAAACAGCCCCGGACAAATACAAATACCAAAAGGGAGCTGGCCCCCCATTCTTACCCCTTTATTGTCTAGAAAAAAAAAAAAAAAAAAAGGCGCATCTCCCCATGTCATAGTTACAGTTCCAAAAGGAAATTGCTTTTATTTGTAAAGGAGGCTTTAAAAAGCAGTGACATGAAGGGGAAAAGCTCCTTAAGGGAGGAAGGTCACAGGGTTAGGGGCGAGATTAAAGGAGTGATCTTTCCACCTCGCAGGGAAAGGAGCGCCGGAGCCTCCCAAAACCTGGAAGAAGGGCTGCTGAGGGGAGGTGGGGGAGGGCAGAGAGTATGATGCTGGGGGCCAGGACTGGAGGAGGCTGCTGGGCCCCAAGCAGTCCCTGCTCCCACACAGGCACCTTTCAGCTGTCAGAGAAGGTAGTGGGTGCAAAGAGGTGAAATGGTTTTCTTCAACGCCCAAACCTCACATCCTCTGTGTCATCCAACAGGAAGCATCATAGTGGGGAAAGTGGTCCCTCCAGAGCTGCAGCTCAAGCGGGAGGTGCAACATGAAAAGCCACGGAATGCAGAGGGCAATGGGAATGGGGGGCCCTGCTCCCTGCTGGAGATGGGAGAAGAAGGCTGTGCCATCTATTTGTGGGAAGTTGAGCTGAGCGATGGAAGAGGACAGGACCATGCAAATAATCACCCTCAACCTTCCCTTCTCCCCTTCCACATCCATCCATCCCACTGCTGGTTTTGCAGAATAACAGTCCCTGGTGAGGGCAGGTCAGAGTGAGGGATGCAGTTGCACTTCCCTTTGCCTCCCTACAAAGGCAGCACCCTGGCTGGTCTCAGGCATGAACAGCAGCCAGGGGCTCTGGAGTCAACACTGGCAAAGGTGGCTGCATCCCCCAGCATGTCTTCTGCCTGCCTAATCCTTTTCCATTCCCCTGCCCCTCTGGATGGGCACAGACCACTCCCCTCACCTGTTCCAAACCAGGGCTCTGCCCAGCCCTACCCTGTGAAGAAGCCCAGGGCCATTTTTGTAGGCCAGCAAGGAGAGGGAGATGCAGATGCAGTCTCACTATGGATGAAAAACATCTTTTCCACTGCTAAGAGTGTTGCAAACATCCCTAAGAGGCATGCAAGCATCTCTTTGCTCTAGCTGGTATTTGGGTCCCAGACTGTTCACCTCCTGTGCTCAGGAAGTCCCTGGTAATATGTGATCCCCCCATGGCAGGGGCAAGTGCCAGTAGTGACACTCCCCTTGCTCCTGGGGTGATGACAACACAAGTGAGTGACTGGGACATTTCTCTGCAACCCTGAGGAGATGTCCCAGAGGAAGAGCATTTGGAAGGAGAACCAGGGCTGGCCATTCTTCCTGGGATAAGGATCTGCCTGACCCATTCAGGTCTCCAAGAGCAGCATAGTGCAGTTACCCTATCACCATACTGAGGCCTGAGCATCGCCAGGGACATTTCTACCTGGGCTGCACAGGAAGATGTGGGACATTTACTGGGCACAGTGTTTGAGGTCAAAGCTAGTGAGGTGGACATGTTCTTGCCTTGACCCTGAGCAGAATGATTTGTGCCTGCACCATCTCTCCTACCCTTCCCTGCAGTCTCAAGGCTCTGTGACATTTGGGCAGCATGGAGCCAGCACTCTGATGCTTCTAATTGGTGCTGCCAGTCCCCAAAACTACTCTTGCTTTCTTCTCCAAAGTGCAGTGGCTGCATTATCTTCGTAATTTGGAAAGCATGTGCAAGCACAGAACAAGAATGGATGAGTGGGCGGCTGCTCCTGTCCTAAAATATGTGCATTTGAATTGTCCAAGGGAATTTCTGACATTATCCTGTTTTGGTTTGGGGTTTTATTAGTGTCATTCAGTAAATATCCCCTTGCAACCTGGGTAGAGAATGCCCAGCTATGCTCACTGGAGATGATACTCAGCTCTCTGCCTGCCATAGCAACTGCTTGAGGATAGCAAATACATTCACCCTTTCACTCACAGGCATTAGAGCTGTATTACCTTGAGCAGAAGTGGTTCCCACACCCATCTGAGGCTGGGTCCACAGGTCCTCCAACCTGTGGGACTTATGTGACATGTAGCATCTGCAAACTGTCCTGTCCTGTGGGACCCCACCCAGCAGCGTGGACTCTCCTCATTCAGGCAAGCACCAGTGGCTCATGTGGACCAGGAGCTTGTCTTTCCCTTTCTCCTTCCCTTTCTGCATCACTAGTTTTATATAAAACCACAGCATCGACCAGAAAGCCTGGCACACAAAACTCACCAAGAATTGACTAGGTATTATAGGGACACACTGCTTCTATAAATATTTATGGAGGTACAGTCAGCCTTGGTGTGGGCAAACACAAATGTAAATAATACTGTATATTCCTGGCATGCTACAGATGGTGCTGTGAGCAGGAATAGCAGTTCCTTGTGAAATCAATTTAATGAATCAGTTGTAGAAGGAAAATAATCCCAGCAGCATTATTACACCCAATAGCAGGAGCCTTGCAATGACATCTGGGTTATTCAGTGAGCCTCTGCCTGGGAACATGGACACATGGAGAAGAGAAGAGGCCCTCCACAAGCTTCCCAGCAGAGGAAGATGAAGAAGATGAAGAATCACCAGAGGAGAGATGTGGGTGCAGGTAACAGAAATGAGATAGAGTTGTGTTTTCCTTGCTGTTACACACAAGGATGTTGTGGTGTTCACAGGGATGGTGGCTGTTGGGGCAAGGAGAGGCACCCTGGGCAGAACAGCTTGCTTGGTGAGGGGAGGTGAACAAGAAGTGTATCAGCTGAAATGGATGGGATTGGGTGGAAACAGATGCTACATGCCATGGGCCCCTCTGCTATCAAATACCTCTAAGCAGGAAGTTTGTTTTCAAGTTATTTTGGCCCCAAATATCTCAGCTAATGCTGACAAACCCTCCTAGGACATGGATGTCTTGCATTTTTCACCTCTTCCAGAAAAGGGAAGAGGTGAAGAGCTCTGTGATGAAATCTCCATTTTGCAACAAGCTTCCTCATGTCTGTATGAATCACGTCACCTTTCGCTTTACGCTTTCTGCAACAGAGTGCTCTCTCCTGGACAGGTATCTCTTCTGTGCTGTATCTGTGGTTGAGCTACAGTGAGCCCTACAGCACAGAGCAGCCTCCAGTTCACAGTTTCTACAGCTAATGATCAAAGGTCTTTCCTAACTATGGACAAAATAAACCCATACTTGTTGGTTTAGTTTAAGTAAAACTGATTGTGGGACAATGGCCAGTGAAGATGCCAAGCAAATTCTATCTCCTTGTAAAAGAGTATGGACCTTTCAGGTGCCTCTAGGCTGAAGGATGCTGTGTGTATCTCACAGAGATATAGCATTGAGGATGGGGGAGAATTTCACTGTCTGTGGGCACATTCCTGAAGTCACTCTGAGCCCGCAGGCTATTCATAAGCAGCTCACCAGGAGTGTGCAGTGTTTCACAGTATTGACACATGCTGTTGGACACATGGGTCATGTTAGTGCTGATCTGCCCTCAAGGAGTGCATGATACCAGGTCAAATTTTTTGAGATCTTTTCTAGCTTATAGTTTTCTGTTTGCAGGCATGTAATTAATCTGTTAAGCCATATAAGGTAATTAAATGCAGAAAAGTAAAAAACACAGCCAAAGAAAATGTAATCTGTTTTTTATTTAAGTGAGCATTTCAGGTTATTGTTTGAGCTGTCTATGGGCTTAAGCAGTGAGGATCATCTTCTTTCTTAGATATGGTCTTTTCAGAACCTCTCTGTGTGCTGATTTTTTTGTTCATTAACTCAGGGGTATTTTGACCCAACAGCTCCAAGGCTGTTGGTAGAGCACAAGGGCCAGAAGAAAGAGATGATTCATTGTCTGAAGAGCTGAGCAACTCAGTTTTGGTCAAAATGCTTTCTGAATAACTGGACTTGAGGGACAAGAGCTGGACTTCAACACTGGGGACTCCAGCAAGGATACAAAATCTGGATACAGTTGTGCAGCGCTGTAGAAACGCAACATTTTTACCTTCTTTAAAAGTGTATTCCTAGCAGTCTGTCTGATCCTTGACCTCACAGTTATGTTCAGTTAACTAGTTATTAGAAACTATTTTTGTCCTTGCTTTCTCTCCTTCCCACAGGTTGCAGGGCCATACATGGTGCTATGCTCCCACACAGAGCAGTATTGTTTTCACAAACTTTTGGATGAAAGCTGTAGGGCATTAACATGACACATTAGCATCTATCCATATGAGGCATTTATGTATCATCAGACTTTTATTTTTTAATTTTTTTTCATCTTTTCCTATTCTAAGCAATGGACTGAAGTTGTGGCAAAGAAAACCAGTGAAATGCATGGGGCAAGAGTGCGGCTGTTTAACCTCCCTACTGAAATCAGTGATCATGTCTTGGGGGCTGGATTCTGATTCTAATTGCATCATGCAAAATCTGGAGAAGCTCCATGGGGCTGAGCCCCTTTCACTGATAAACCCATGTGATGGGAGTCTGTGGAGGTCTGTTGTAGCTGAGGACAGGTAGTCAAATGGGCTGAGAGGAGATGCGTGGAACTGTCAGCTGAGTTGAGCAGTAGCATGGGGCTAACAAGAAAAAGAGGAATATTATGGCCCCCTGAGTGAGGAAGCAGAGAGGAAGAACCAATACAACAACCCAAGACTGGACACTAGCTCAAAGCACCCAGCTAGAAACCACAGCGTGCTTTGGAGCATCCCTGGGAAATGGTGTAGGTTTCATTTCTAAGCTGGTGACACTTCAGATTATTGGCATAAAGGCCTTACTCTGGCTGCTGCCATCGAGCGAAAACCAGAAAGGGTTTGAGGCGAGAGTCAGCTGGAGACTTCACAAAAGTAGCCACAGAAGATCAAATTGGAGAGAAATTAGGACAACCATTTCTGGGGGCTTTGGAGGCAAAGGCTGTTCAGCCTTAAAGGAGGCAGGCTGCTCACGTTGCTGCTTCGCTTGACTCAGCCTGGGAGACATCCTTCATGCTTTCTAAAGGTGAAAGCCCTGCCAAAAGAGGAGGAGAGGCTGGGTTTCAGTTGCTGTGGTGTGCGGTGAGGGGAGCGCGGTGCCGCCGCGGGGTCCCTCGCTGCCAGCATGCCCAGGCTGAGGTGGAGGTCAGCGGGTCGCCGGGGTTTGATCTGCCCTGATCCCCCTTCACAGGGGAAATGAAGCGACAGGGACTTTGCTCCAGCACAGTGGCCACTTTGAAAAAATGTTTCAGGCAGATAATTTATCGGGTTTAATTGCTCTTTAATCCTCCTGATCGGCCTGGCGTGGAGAAATCCTCTTTGAATGGGGGAGCCTGTTTGAAAAGGCCCAGGAGGGCAGGGAGGGCCAGAGGATGGAGGGTTGGAGGGAGGGAGGATAGAAAGATGAAGAGAAGAAAGAAGGGAGGAATGGAGGGATGAGGGATGGAGGGACAGAGGGAAGGAGGGAGATATGGAGGGTTTGAAGGAGGAATGGAGGAAGGGATAGAGGGAAAGAGAAAGGGATGGAGGGAAGGAAAGAGGGCTGGAGAGGGAAGGAGAGAGGGATAGAGGGAAAGATGGAGGCAGAGAGTGAATGAAGGGTAGAAGGAAGGACAGAGGGAAGGATAGAGGGAAGGAAGGACAGAGTGATGGATGGAGGGATGGACAGAGGCAGGAAAAGATGAGGGGAGGGAAAAAATGAAGGGAGGATGGAGGGAAGGAGGGAGACCCTCTTTCTGTGCCCATACAGCCTGACCTATCTCTGCAGTCTTGTGCCCTGGTGTTGCTGCCCACAGCCTGCATCCCTTTTACTGGTTTTATCAACAGTTAAAAAGTCCTGGGTCACTTCTGTTTCCTATATCCTCCCGCACAGAGGAGGATGGACCAAACTGCATTATTGAAGCAAGTGTGCAGCCAGGACTTTCTTGGCCATCCCCACCTAGGGACATCAGCAGCAATGAGCCATGGAAGGACCCACCAATGGCACCAGCAACCCAGTGCTGATCCCCTGGGTCTCCAAAGCAGCAGAGACTGATGTCCTCCTTCCCCCCAGTTTGGCAAGGTCTGTCTCCTCTGTGTGCTTCTTGCTGTTTCCATGCTATATCCTGGGCTTTGTAAGGATTTCAGAGGAAATGTTGCGCACTCTCTGTGGGAACTGTATTGCTGTACTCTGGTGTAGTTACACGTGTGAGAACAAAGGCTTTCTGAAGAAGGGCAGCAGATGCACAGGACTCCTCAACATTGGGCAAAGCTTCCTTTAACACCCTACTCTATTCTTGCCGGTGCTCTTGGCCAAAGTCTGAGTCTGGAGACAGGAATAAAGGGCAGTGTAGGCTCAGAGCATCTCTGGCACAACTCTTTTCCTTTGGTCTTTATCTCCCCTTGGGATGGCAAGAGGGTTTCTAGTGGACTATTTCTAGCTGCTTTCATGGGATGTGTTTTGCCTAAAATACTGCAAAGCACATTGTCCATAACCCAACACAAGATCATGAAATCATCTGGTCTGTGCCATCACACACTAAGAGAATTATAAAACTTGAATAATATTTTAAAAACCACATAGGCTTAACCAAAAATGTGCCTGTGCCTTGCCATTCCCCTTTGGCTCTTCATGGTCAAGCTCTGCTCTCTTGTATGCTGGTGTAAATTGAGTGCTCCAGGGGTGAGTTGGATTTGATAGACACCAGGGTAAAACCAGACTATGGTTTAAAGGCAGATAATATTCTATGTGTGTAACCAGCAGAATAATCTATAACTTGGTCCTGGAAATAATGCATGTTTTCAAATTTTTTTTTGGTATAGAAACCTGCCTATTGAAGGGCTCCTTCTACTTCTGTTTCCATAACCCAACACCAGAAGAATATTTTTTTATTATTATTAATATTTTTTAATTATTTGATGCATATGAGTAATTTTTTTTCAAAGTTCTTACAGATATTTTCACCATGCTGGTTCAAGGCATGTGTTGCCTTTTATCCCATAGGTATCATTCTGGTTTTATTACATATTAAGTTGAGTCCAGACTTCTGCTTGCTTGGGTACAAGAAAAAAACCACTCCAGTTAATTCCCAGCATTATAATATGCTACTGGGAACTTGAGTAGAGAGTCTACAGACTCCCAAGAAAATTAACCCAGGCTTTCCACTTGAGACTTCATTGGTTTTAAATCAAGATCACAAAACAACTATAGGCAGGTTAATGACAACTAGAAGAAAAAAAAAATGCACTGATGAGCCCAAAAAGCCCCAAGGTACATTAGCCACAAGCCATTTTTTTTTGCCCAACTTTCATCAATACAAGCTCTCAAGGAAAACTTTCACAGTATACAATACAAATGTAAACAAGATTGCTTTTATTCTTACCTACAGCATAAAAAAAATGACACAGGCTTCTTCCAAGCCAGAAAAGCCTCAAATCTTTTATGGAAATTGCTGTAACTGGAGGTGTGTAGATCTACCCTGACCATCAAAGTTGTGGGAAACATCAAAGACAAGTTGCTGTGCTTTGACAAAGGAAAAAAACAATCAAACAAACAAATAAACCCATGTTTGCAATGATTCTGCTAAAGAGCTTTGTGCTGGATCATGTGAAGGAAGCGGGTATTTCCATCACAGAGTCAGTCATGATTCAGCACAGCAGAATACGAGGACTCTGAGTGATTCATTTAAGAGGGAATAACTGTTCCCTCTTGGTTCAAGGCTAACTGTGACCATGAGGTTGTGTTTAAGTGAGCATCCTCTCTCCTGCAAGTTCATCTCCAGTGCTGAGGTAGGGTTTGTACCACCACATCCACCCCATGAGCTGCTAGCAATAATCTAGATGTCAGAAATTGCTTTTTCTCTGGGTGAGAAGGTTTGATTGGGGAATTTCTTGCTGGTGAAGTGGCACACTTCTGCTCATCTGTGGCAATAGGCTGGTCTGTAGTCAAACAAATAAATGTTTTCACATCCATTTTCCTAGCAAGAAACAAGACAGGTGATAGATGAAGTGAAAGAGACACCAGGAAAAGAATAAAACAAACTAATTTTCCTTAACCTACCACCATTCCCTGGTGTAGGTAATGAGATGGCAATGTCATAACTAATTCCTTTGGAGCATCCTCACAGCAAGGAGCACACCCAGTGAGCCTGCACTGCCCAAAAGTAAACTCCAAGCCCATGAAGTCGCTGATGCAAGGCCAAGCTGGAGTCTGAATGGGCTTTTTAACTCCAAAATTCATTTATAGAGGAGCCTGCATGTCAAAAAAAACCCCAAACAACCGAAAAACCAAAAAACAAACTCATAGGTTTTTCTGAGTAATTCAGTTAGGAATTGATTTTCCCTCTCAGTTCAACCACATAATCTTGTTAAAACAGGTAAATGACTCCTGGTGATGGTGATGTAGGATAGTGGAGTCAGAACCTCTAAAATCTCCTATATTTAGCACAGGATCACAAATTCTTGACCCAATGTACTGTAATTCCTTCCCTCCATGGCTTTTCTGTGGTTGCATCCCAACAGAGCTGTTACATTTCCTCTCTGTATCAAGAACTGCGTGGAAAGACATTTTGTCCTTGTGACAGACACAGCCTGTCTAAAGGCTGTTGGCCTTTTTTTTTTTTTTTTTTTTTTTTCCCCTTCTTCTTTTCTTTTTTTTTTTTTTTGGCAATTTCTCCTTTGGCTGATGAAACCTTCCCTGAGGCAGGAGACTTTTACTTTCCCAGGCAGCAGGCTTGCCAGGCGTGCTTCCCCAGCCTCTTGCTGCTCTAATTATTAGCACCAGGACAAACAGATGAGAAGCCACAAATGGTATCAGCTCCACCTGAAGAAAATATTAATATATCATGTCTGAAAACTCCAGGCCAGGGCATGAAAGCATGGCATGATGGGCAGTGATGGAAGTACCCAACTGGCCAAATTCTGGCACTTTCCCAGTGCTGCTGACCCCAGGGCAAGGCCTGAGCTCAGTTTTCACATAAGGACTGATTTACTGGACGGAGAGAAAAGTGGGAATCAAAGGCATCACCATGTCCTCCAGTAAGGAGAATTAGCTGGGTGAAATCCCCAACTGATGGTAGGAAATGGGCAGCACCTCGTGCTCTCTAGGAGAATGAGCCAATGCAGGGTGAAGAAACAGCAGATCTCTCTCTGCTGTTTCTGCCTTCTCTCCAAATACATGATAAGCTGTCCTGCTTCCAGATCCAGGCTATCTATAGAGAGTTCCAAAAAATGCTGGAAATGGAGGCCTGGTCCTGTGATTCCTACCTGGTCTGAAGATAAAAAAATAAAGCAGATGAAGATTTAGCTGGGACAATAACACTAAATATCCTGCTGGGTCATAATTGTTTGCTCAAGTCTGTAGAGACTGATGCCCTTTTGCTTTCCCTCCAGGTTTTCTATTAAGGAGAAACTCCTTTTTTCTTTTTTTTTTTTTTTTTTTTTTTTTAAGAGCTGATGACTTTCAGTGGGAATGGGCAGAGCAGGACACAGAAATCAGAGATCATATGAGGTCATTTTGCCTTGACAGGCTATGGCCAATTCCCTAGCTCGGTCTTTATCCAAAGACCTAGAAACTATGTCAGGCTCACCACTGTGTTTAACCCCCTATGGAAAACACTTGTGTTCACTGCTGTTGATTTAAGTAGGACCAAACTAGGTTTTAGTCTTGATTAGCCCTAGCTCCAGCATGGCAAAAGCACAAACTTCAACTCCATTAGGCATCTTTCCTCAGTGAAAGCAGACATCATTTCACCATGGCAAATGATGCTGATGAAAGGCCAGCTGAAAGTGTCCCTGGGTTGGAGCACATTGCTCCAGAAAGCAATGCAATAACAATGCAGGCATCTTTGTGGTGACGGGTTTGATTATTTTAAAGAGCTTGCGTTGTCAGAGTGAAGCTGCTGCAAATTAATTGCTTTTGGTGATGGGATCGAAGTCACAGTGAGTCTGGGGCTTTTCCAGCCTTTGCCATTTGAGCAACCTGCATCAGATCCACAGAGCTGGCAAGTGAGTTGTGAACAGATGCTTGGGAAAATTGGATCATTTACAAAGTGTTTACAAATACTTCCCGCTGGCCTCTTGCCAGTTTTGCTGTTCTCCCCACTTTGAGAAAACATGCGGTTACGTCCCCAGCTGTTGTCCTCCGGGTTCTTTTCCATGGGATTGGCGCTGAAGGCATGGGGGGCTTTGCAGGAACTTGCATCCTCCCCATCAACCCATCCACAAGGAGAAATGTCACCTGCACAGCCTGACTGGGGGGGCAGAGGCAGCCACCAGCATTTCTGGGTGCAAGATACAGCCCCCGAGTTGAACGCATTTTGAATTAAGGATATGGTAAATGGTTTGTTTTAATTACACAGCCCAGCAGTAACTGGAGCTATTTCTCCTTTGCTGACACACTTTGCCAGTACACAGAGGGTGTCCTGACCCAGGGAACTCTCCTAAACACCAGACAAGAATTTGAGTCATATTTCTAAGGTGAGATAAACAATGGTGTAAGTCACTCTGCAGCCCCAAGCATAAGAAAGACATGGACCAGATTGAGCGGGTCCAGAGGAGGGCCACAGAGATGATCAGGGGGCTGGAGCACCTCTCCTATAAGACAGGCTTAGAGAGTTGGGTTGTTCAGCCCAGAGAAGAGAAGGCTCTGGGGAGACCCTATAGCAACCTTCCAGTGTTTAAAGGGGGCCTACAGGAAAGATGGAGAGGGACTCTTCATCAGGGAGTGTAGTGATAGAATAAGGAATAACAGTTTCAAGCTGAAAGAGGGTCGATCTAGATAAAATATAAGGAAGAGGTTCTTTACTCTGAGGGTGGTGACACACTGACACAGGTTGCCCAGAGAAGTTGTGGATGCCCCATCCCTGGAAGTGTTCACATCCAGGTTGGATGGGGCTGGGACCTTGAGCAACCTGTTCTAGCAAGAAGTGTCCCTGGCCATGGAGGGGATTTGAAACTAGAGGATCTTTAAGGTCCTTCCATACCAAACCATTTTATGATCTATGAAATCACACACTGACATGGGCTGGATCACCAGGCTGGTCTGAGATGTGTCGGGTAGCCCAGGAGAAGCTTGCATGGCCTCTCAGATGTGAGCATTGCACTCTTCCTCACATGCTCATTTTGAAATGCAGCACCTGGCACTGGATCTGGTACCTTTGCAAAATCTCCAGGCATGGCTGCTGCATGTCACAGACAGACACATTGTCTGGGACTTAAGGAAATGTTATCAGTCATGGATGGAGGTGTGGAAAAGCCATCTGTGTGGACAACTTCTCCATAGTTTTTTTTGTCCTTGTGCCAATACCTTGGACATCAGACAACTTACAAATTCATCAACAGCAACTTTGAGGAGTCCAAAGATTAATTTACAGCTGAACAAGATTCAGTTTACAGTTTGCAAGGGATCTGGTGATGGGAAAGACAATGGTTGATGATATTGTTTAATGTACAAAATAACAAACCACTCTGTGTGCCACAAAGGCCTTGGCCAGGGGATTTGGTCACTTATCTGCACCACAAAAGAGCACGGGCAGTTCTCTGTCTCTGCCTGCTTTCAGGACATGTACCTCTCTGAGACAAGCCCTGGGAGATGATGAGAGAGGCAGGGCTGTGCCAGGGCTTCAGCCTCCAGCCTAGCACATCCCAAACATGTCCCGGACCTTGTGACAGATTTGCCCCTTTCACACAATGTTTTGTTATGAGTTAAATCACCTGAATGGGAAAGCAGGGCCCCTCGGGGCTGGCTGGGGGCTTGGGCTAATGATGCAGGGGAACTAACAGAGATAAAAATCACCACCTTCCTACAGCTAACTTCTTAATGACACTGCATCTTCTCTCTGACAAGCAGCAATGCTGATATGAGTTGGTGTGTGCCTTACAAATGCTTCAGAATAAAACTTCCCTCTATGCAGACACGTCCTGATTCTGCGCTCTTCCAAATACTCATTCTCTGAATCCCCAACCAAACCTCTGAAGCACAGGTTTAACGTGACTAAGGGGCTCCAGGGCAATCACCACAGCACACCTTCCTCCCTACAGCTCACTTACCATCAGTTTCTCCAGCTTGCCTTTCTACTTGCCAGGAGCATTGCATCTGGATGCCCCTGCCCAGGCAAAGAGCATCCTCATCAGCTCTTAAAACTCCTGCTTTAAGGTTCTCCTGCAGAGCCCTGCCTGGAGCCCTTCACTGCGCAGCAGCAACGGCAGAGGGAGCACACACCGCTGCCTGACAGGCACCGCGAGTTCTTCACCCAGATGTGACTTCTAATTTTAATTTTTCTAGCAATGGAGAGGTGGACTGGCCTCATCCACCCCCCTGGTGATTTTTCCTGATTGGCATGGCAGGCCCTGAGCGAGTGCAGCTTGCGGGCAGTGGTAAAGAAGAGCTTTGCTTCGGCGGCGTGAGAGCAAATCCTGCGGCGCAGTTGTGGTTTGCTCCCTAGTAAAAGGCTTGGAAATATTGATCAGTACTGGAGAAGAGATGTGCACTGGAGAAAGAGCACAAGATTTGGGGATTTAAAAGTGAGATAATTGGATTCCTGAATTAAACACAGCGAGTGGGAAGGTTGGCAACAGCATCCATCCAGGGTCTCAGGTTTTCTCAGCCTTACTTGCCTGAGTGTCCAACGTGGGAGCATCCCAGGTGATTTCTCCTGGGGATGTGGAGTGCCTGAGCAAATGGTTTCGGGAATGTCTTTGCTGCTAGGCCAAAATGGTGGCATTGCCTCCATGCGCATTGTGTTAGGCTGTTTTCCCTGTGGTGCAGTGACACAGAAAGGTGGTTCTTTTGGTTGGGGCTGGACCCTCTGAAGGATGGAAAGTGGATTCTGGTTTCCAGGGATGGAAACTGCTTCACTTAACAGTGTTTTCTGTCACTAAAAATATTTAAAATATTAAAAAATGTAGCTTTTTAAGCTATAATGCCTTCCGCTGCTTGTGTTAACACTTGGATGCATATATTTATGCCCTATAACTCTCCCTATATAGACCCCTGAATGCACACACCTACATAGCCTGGGAGCCAGCAGTTCTATAGGATAACCCTTTAGAACTGGTAGTGGCTTGGTCCTTGCACACCAGGCTGCATGATGATGGTATGGGAAACATGGGGTCCCTCTGTGCTGTTTTGGGGACAGGGCTGAGTCCCATTGTGGGGCAGCCACCCATACCATGTCCATGGTGGGGCAGAGACAGCTGCCCTTTGTCTGGGGGATGGTGCTGAATTGCCCCAGAGGCCTCAGCCCAAAAGCAGGGACTACCTTGGTGCTACTTTTACCCCAAAACCCCAAGGCCTGCCCCTAGCCAGGGGACAAGAACATGCACCAGCATGCCCACCTGGAGCAAAGACCCTCGAAAATGTCTCCTGGGTTGAGGTGGAACTTTTAGCAGTTAAACTGTGTGCTTATTATGATGTATAGGAAACAGATTAACCTTTTAGATGCATTTAAACGTTTTGAGAGACCTGGGGAGTCCCAAAGGAACAAAAAGCCTATGATTTGCAAATTACCCCTTGTAATCTTCAGGTATGAAAACCCCCCAGGGGTTTTCCTGCTCCCAGGCTGCCTCTGGCCAGCTGACTTTCTGATCACGTTTCCATGGAAATGAAAACTGGATGGGTGAAAAGAGGGGGAAAAAGAGTTCTTGTGATAAGTGGCATTTCCCAGCTTGGAAAGTAGGATTTTCTCAGGCTGGGATAGTTTTCCAGGATTTTTTTCACAGGACAGAAGGAGGTGGGACATGACCTGGTGTGGAGGTGGATGGACAGCAGTGTGTTTCCCTTGCTGCCTGCTGCATTTAGAGCAGCAGCATGGATCTTGAGGCTTTAATGCTATTATTTTTGGCCACTTTACTTCTATAGAAGTGGCAATTTGGTTAAACGAAAGTGTTTTCTAATGGGGGCTGCCCCATCCCGGTTGAGCCTAGTCAATCATGTGACCTTAAGGCATGGTCTCTGCCAGCAGATACCTCCTCTCTGTGTCTGCGTGGGCCTATAGCAAAGCTTGTTTACTTTATAGCTCTGCTACAAGGCTTCATTAAAAAGCATCTGCAAAGGCTTTAAGTCCTTGGCTGGACATCTTGCAACGTCAGCGTGAACAGTCATAGCAACACCATCCTGTCACGTAGGGCTGGCACAAAGACTCTGGCTTCCAATGAAGATATCAAACCCAAGGTGTGCTGCAGCCAGCTCAAAGCAAACCCGAAATTACGATCTCTGCAGGGAGAAGTGACAGCCCTGCAACAGAGATCAAGGATTTATGGAGATGGGGCGGCCAGATCTCTCTCTTGCATCCTGATAGCTGATGTGACACATCAGGTGTCAAGGTAGCTCCTATTCCTAAGAGGTTAAACAAGTTGTGCAATCAGAAGGGGCTGACACATTGGTCTGGGTGAGGAGTGAATCATTAAGTTATATTCCCACTGCTAAGACAGACAGCGGCAGCTCAGTGAGGTTTACGTAGCCTCAGGTGAGCATTACGACAGGAAAATAAACATCTGATGTGAGGTTAGGTGCTCTGAAATGTGAAATAATAATCAGGATAGTTGTTCATTGCTGAGCCAGGCGAGGTGCTTTGTCATATGCCACAGGGTCATGGTTTGGGCTGGTGGCTTATATCTATATATAGCAGTAGCTATATTTTAGGTATATTTTAATATTTTAAATGGTTGTTTGCATTAAAGAAAGCCAAACATTTATAATAATATTATATTCTGCTTCACTTGAAAATTAACTTTTGTTACAAGGTGAGGGAAAAAAAGCAGCTCGTGGCTCCCAGTGGAGAATGAGGTTCAGGGGTCCCAGCATGAGGAGTACTGGGGATGGGCCATGTTTGGTGAAGAGAAGTGGTCTTCTTTGGACATCATCCAGGAGAGAGAAGATACATATGTACATATACAGACATATATGTATATGTCACATATGCGTGTATATATATAAAAAAATGCGTATATGTGTACATATATACACACATATCTCCACACACACACACATATATAAACCACCAGCACAAACCACCATATATATAAATGCATCTATATATATATAAGCCACACACAGACAGACGTTGAAGGTGAGTTGTTAGCATTTATACTGGAATATGTATACCTGGGAGATAGATACCTCTGACCTGTGACTACTGAGATCCCTATTCCTCGTTGTGGTTATTTGTATTTACTGTGCTGGAAAGCACTGCAACTCTCCTCCACCTGTCTTCTTCCTTCAGTGTTTTGACTTCCCAACCCTATTTCTCTTCTCTCAACTCCAGGTTATTTTCTATAAGAATAAGATAAGGAAGTTTAAAGGAGCAAATTGCAGGAGAAATACCACCAGACTGAGCATCCCACTTCTGCAAACTTAACCTTGAAGACAGTGGATGTTGGTAGGGTCAAAGGGGAAGAATTGATGTCTCATTTTCACATGCTTATGATTATCAAGCTATAGGATGTATGCTGAAGTGGTGCTCCGGCACCCTTCCAGCCTGTGGGAGCGAGGAGGGGCAGGGCAGTGCTGTGAGGAGAAAGAGCAGCTCCATGTGCGAGTACCGCAGCACATATGGCGAGCCTGGCCACATGCTGCTCCAGAGCCATGAAATCCGGAAGCACAAGGGCACATGCCATGGAGAAAATAACATCTCAGATCTCTAGCTAGCTCTGGGGCTTTCTGTTCAGAGACATAGCATTACCTGAACTAATGGTTTTTCACAGCAGAAAGGGTTTGTTTAAAACCCCTTCTCAAAAGAGAAGAAAATAAAATCAGTTATACAAGATTCAAGTTATACAAGCATGTAAGTTATACAAGCAGCCATTCTCTGAAAAAGGCTTGTGGGCTTTAGCTGGGATGATGGTAGATGCAGTAGTGCAGCAGCATCAATACCCTGAAGAAATCTAAGAATTCTGTACCACAAAATTGTGGTATCTACTATCTCTTTGTGATGCCCAAAGAACACTACTTCTTTTCACTGGACACAGTCCATCATCAGTGCTCCTCATGCTGGGGACCCTCAACCTGTTGAGGTTGGCCTTCTGGGCTTGTTCTCCTCTGGGAGCCAAGAGCTGCCCTCATTCCCACCAAAGAATCCTTTGTTTCCTGATCCTGTGACACCTTTAAAGTTAGTTTACAAATGAAGTAGACTGTAATTTTTTTTTTTTTAATGGTTGGTTTTTTTTCTTTTTTTTTTTTTTTTTAAAGCGAACAACCATCTAACATATTAAAAGAAATATATCTACTGCTTACCTCCATTTCTCATGTTTGAGGAGCTGCTTGGCGTCTGCACAGTTTACCTGGGTAAAGTGAGTTGTCCCCAGTTTCATTGTCAGAGCATTAAGAGGAAGTTTCATTATTCTAATTTAGCATGAAAATACATTTAAATAGCATTTCATTTTGCCCTTTCACAGTATTAAGTAACTGTAAGAATCTTTTCAAGAGCAATTGCCAACAGCTTTTTGTGAAAATATTATCTTTACAAAAGTCTCATGATTATTTGGAAGAAGCAATAAGGGAAAAAGATATGTTTCACTGACAGAATAAAGGAGAAGTCTAGTGTAATACTCAATACAGTCTTATTTATCCTGTAGCTAATTACAGCAATAATCTGCTGTAAAAGGGAGTCGTTTCAATGTCAAGTTTCATAAAAGAGATTAATTCTCAAGGAAAGAGGAAATTATGGAGGTCTGGAAGCATCACAAGTGCCCACCAGCATGGCTCATCCCTCAGCTCCGCTGGGCAGGAGTCCTCAGCTCTATCCTGGTTGGACTCCTGGCCACCAAGCTAGTAGATTTGGGCCTCCTGATAAATACCTTTGGTTAGTTTATTAAAATCATAGATTCATAGAATGGTTTGGGCTGGATCATCTAGTCCAAGCCCAATGCCATGTTCAGGGATATCTTCCACTAGATCAGATTGCTCAAAGCCCCATCCAGCCTGACATTAAACACTTCCAAGGATGGGGGTTCTGCAACCAATCTGGGCAACCTGTTCCAGTGTCTCACTACCCTTATTGTAAAAAAATTATTCACCTCTTCATTGGAGAGGTGTTACAGCCCTTTGATCATTTTTGTGTCCCTTTTCTGAACTTGCTCTAACTGGTCCATATCTTTCCTATGCTGGGGGCCCCAGTGCTGGACTCAGTACTCCAGAGGAGGTCTCATGGCAGAGTAGAGCAGAGCAGAGCAGAGTGGCAGAAGCATCTCTTTCAACCTGCTGGCCATTCCTCTTTTGATGCAGCCCAGGATATGGTTGGCCTTCTGGGCTGTGAGCACACATTGCTGGCTCATGCCAGCTTTTCATCCACTGGTATCACCAAATCCTTCTCAGTAGGGCTTCTCTCTATCTCTTCATCCCCCAGCCTGTGTTGGTGTCAGGGGTTTCAACAACCCAGGTGCAGGACCTTGCATGTGGTCTTGTTGAACTTCATGAGGCTCACACGTGCCCATTTCTCACATAATCACACTAAACCTGTTCAATGGTTTTGAAATGCCTCGATGACCAAAATATGAAATGATGTTAAAGCATCAGTTTGACAGGACTTCATTGAGTTCAGCAGGGTTGCTGCTGGGGATCAGGTTTAAGAGAGCAGCTGTTACTGTATGGCAAAGATGTTTAAAAAGCAGTGCCACAGACCCTTCCCTGAGTGTGGACATTCCTTTGTCAAGTATTTCTGGTCCTAATATTTATCCACCTCTCTATGAGGTTAGTAAATGGTGATCTCAAAGAACAGACTAAAATACCAGGTATTAAGTCAAATGGCTTGTCCTGAAAAAGAGGGATGCAATATCAGTGTGGTTATTGTGTATGCAGGCAGAGACCAGAAATATTCAGGTAACACCCGTGGTGTTTTCCTAACACTAATGAGAATGAACTGCGTGGTATCAGTCACCCGTCAGGTTTAGCAAGTGGGAAATTTGCTCATAACCTTTTTGACATGTGCTCCCAGAAGCTGAGTGAAAAGGATGCAAGTCCCAAGAAGACTGTCTCTGAGAGGGCTTGTTCAATTAAATCTTCCTCAAGATGTCAATCACTTGACAAACCTAACAGCTCCGGGCAGAGGAACTGCAAACGAAGAGGTTTAAATGATCCAGAAAGAGCTGGACTGCAGGAGCTGGAGTTGCTCGAGCCTCCACCACTCTGGTGAGCAGCCATGCCACCGAGGAAACATGTTGCCCAGAGTGAGACCAAACTAATGCAAATCCAATTTCCGAATGATGGATGTCCTCTGAACTCTAGCATAAAATGAAGCGCTTATATTCCTTCAGATGATTTACTCAGGGATCCGTGGGCACTAGATTTATGTTTTCAGGTATTGAACTAATTAGTTGAACAGTGGTGCTGCAGTGACCTTGCCAGATGACCTTGACAAATGGAGCAGTGGCTCCATTTGTCATTTGTAACTTAATCATAAAAAGTAGGTAACAGCCCCCTTCTCCCATCTATCTAGCTCTGCGGATTGTAAACTCATTGGGATCCAGAGTGCTATGGTTTATGCACAGAAAATGCCAGGTGGAATGGTACCTGCACGTGCCAGGGCTACATGGGGCAGTGGAATGGTGATGATGGCAAAAACAATCAGCTGGTCAGGGAAGACCTTGCTGTTGTGTTATGACACAACTGAGCAATTAAGAAGCATTTGCTTCAAAAGCCTTAAGCTATGCAATTGTAGGCAAAACACATTCTTGTGGAATCACATATTCAAATGCTGTCTGCTCTAGAGGGTGAAAGCTCTGCCTGCGTCTCCTTGCACTGACGGAGCCCTCCAGTGTCTCTGGTCTCTACCTAAAAATAAAACCCTAAGGAAAAAAGAACAAGCCCCCCACTGGGAGCCTGGCACGGAGGCAGAGCACAGTCGCTGCCAGGCATGTGGTGTATTTGTCCTTACAGGTCAAACCTGGAATTAAGGATGCCAAATCTCCAGATCAACATTTGGAGCCAGAGCTCCCTCTTGCCCGTCTCCTGCTTGGCAGCCCACAACCAGTAGCCTGCCCTTGACACCCGCCTGGGACTCAGCTCTGTGGTGGCATCAAAGCCCAGCACTGAGATCAAGGCAATGTCTGAGACCATCACTCAAGCTGAAAAGTGCCCTCTCCCCACCATGCACCAAAGGAGGGCGGGAGTAAAAATGGAGCAGTTTCTCCACCTCATGGCCCCACAGAATTCTCACCCACGTTCATGAAAGTCTCGAAATTGTGAAACCTCCACTCTAGAGCCAGCCCAAGGCAAGTGTCAATGCTTTTTACTGTGTCCCCCTTGCTGGCTGCCTAGGGATTGGAGTCTGTTTTCTCAAGAGGATGTGAGAAGATTGGACTGGGGCCTGATCACATCTGCATCCTTCTACTTCCCAAAATCCTAGATAAACCACTGCACTTCCAGACCATCTGAAGCACAGCAGAACTGAAAAATCCATGTCTGGGCTTCCAAAGTAAAAATCCTGAAGTCATCTGCTGTCAGGTCATTCCCTGTCTCATGTCGGTGAGCGTGCCCTTAAGTCTCAACCAGTACTTGCCTTTTGTTGAGTACAGAGAGGAAAGAAGGAACTAAACAAAACCCTCACAATGTAAAGCTGAAAGAAAAAAAAACAAAAAAAAAAAAAAGAGAAATGCTGAAGTTTCACATTACTCCAAATCATCATATGAACAGAGCATCATTAAAACATTCCTGGGAAAGTCACGTCTCATCCATCCTCTCCCTTTCTGTCCTACCCTTCCCATCACTCCCAAGACACGAAGTTGAGTGGTTACAAAAATACCTTAAAGGGGAGAAGTTTTGACAGTGGTTCCAGCAATTGGGATTTCTTCTCTGTCTCAAAAAAAGTGGCAAGTCTGTCACATGGTGCTTACAAATGATCCTTGGTGAGCCTAGGCGTAAGCCTGGTGTGTTTATTAAACCTGTGGCCTGGCAGAGGGAAGGTGTCTGTCTGAATTGCAATAAAGATCATTTTAAAACAGTTGGTGTAAAACTCTTCATCTTGGTTTAGTGAATTGCTAGATGCCAGGATAAAGTGTTCAGACACAGTTTCTCGTGCCTAGGTACCAGGTGCCTTGCAGACAGCTCTTGTTACTTCAGCAGACACTTAGGGCTCTGGTCTGGCTTTTTCTGGGTGGTGTAGCGTAGCAAAATAAGCTTCGCTCTCAGCCTCATTTACTAACCCCAGCACCAGCAACTGTCCACATGATCCTCAAGCCTTTGTGTGGATCACCTACAAAATGAACCTGTACAAAGAACAACTGCTCTCTTGGTCCAGCCAAATATTCAGCCTCTGGTTCAAGCCCTTCTAGGGACCTGTGGCACAAAGAGGCATGCCCATGACAAGAAAGCCTGACAATGTTCCTCAGGAAACACAGTCTGGCCACCCTTACTTTTAACCAACACTGGGCTGAAATTTTCTCTGGCCAACAGCAGCATCACTGGAAGACACTGCAGAAGCAGACCTGCTGCTTGCACATCAAGGAGGTGTAGAAAAGCATCCACAGCCTAAAAACTTCAGACTACTCTAAAACCTGTCTGTTTCCTTCATCTGGGGAATCAGATCCATGAGAGTGCATAAGCTGACATGCACATTTACATGGAGCTTAGCTTTGAAGAGCCAACATTCTTGTTTCCAACATTGTTGTCATACTTTCAAAGCTGAAGTGACTGAGTTACATGTGAAGCTGTGGCCTTCTGCTGTCAGTCCATGGTTGTCTTCTACAGAGCAAGCAGACAGTAATCCAAAGGAACAGGTCTCTCCCACAGTGTTCTTTGCAGAATCCATGGTTTTGCAGCCTGTGGGGTCCAGAGAGCCACCAGTGACCCTACCCATGGCCATTCACCATGTCCTCATCTCAGACAGTGTTTGATGTGAATGTCATCTCTATCTCTGGCTTATATTGCTACTGAAGAACTACACCAGGCACTAACACTGTTTATATGACCTAAAGCCCATACCAAGCCTGGGAGCTGGGCAAGCTGAAGTGGTGCAGAAGATAAACCCAATGTTTTACTGTTTCCATGTACATTCAAACATCTCCAAACTGCCAACCAGCAGCAGCAGAAATGAGGTAACCATAGGCTACAGTCAAATCATGAGGTTTCTGAATTGAGCCTTCCAGCATGTTGAGGCTGCTCTTCCTGGCCTCTGCAGCTCTGTTGGTGGGATCAAGCCTCGAGGCAGCCTTCGCTAAGGCCAGGTCTGTGCGTTTGAAGGCTCAGAGGTTTGACAGCAACTCTGATAGCATCAAGTATGATCTTCTCCTCCCTGGATAGAAGGATGTCCAGCAGAGGGGGACTGGTATGGTTCAGCAGCCTGAGCAGTATAGGGGTCTGACTGCAGTGCTCAGTGGCAGGCTTAGGGTCTGCTCCTGTTTACCTGCCCCAGCCCAGCACTGGGCCCCATTGCTTCCTTGTCCCTTCTAGCCCTATCCCCCTTTCATTTCCCCATCTACATCTATTTAGGAGGCCAACCTTTCTCTGCAAAAAAAATTTCCTGTTTATTTATGTTTCCCTTCTGCCCATGGAGATCCCACAAATATCTGAAAGCTGTTATGAAGTTATTTGCTTGAGCAAACTGACAGCAGCCTCTGGGCTAAACTTTTGATCCGTCAGTTTTCTGCCATCTTCAAGAAACACCGCAGTGCAAGCGCGTGCACCACAGGCAGCAGCGATCTTGCAGTGGACAGGGCCAGCACAACTCGCCATGGGTAAGAGAAGTCAGCAGAGCTGGACCTCCAGCTTCCTGCATGTCACATCTGGCTTGGCAGCAAGGGGACAGCTGGTTTTACCCAGTCCTCAATGCCCAGCTGCAGGCATCTCCATCCTGCCATGGTGGGAGACAGTGAAGAAAGCATAGAGTGGTTCTGCTGTTGAAGCAAACCAGAGCTGCAGTGGCTTCAGCTTCCTTTAATGTCTCTCTTGCTTGGTCTTGGATCCCAGGATACCTCCTCCTTCTCCTGTCCCTCAGGCAGGGGAGCATTAGGCACATCACCCATCACACAGCCCTGCACAAGACGATGTTTTTCCAACTCTTGGTGGCAGTGCTCTGGATGACTCTTTTCTCTTCAGTGAAAGGCATTTTTAATTGTGTATCATTGTCTCACATCCTGAGGCTTTTCTATGGAAATTTAGAATGATCAGACTGATGCCAGTGCTGTTGTTTCACCATTTACACCTCTGGGCTGAATACAGTAAAAATAATGTGACATAGTAGGCAAAACTGCAGGGATGGATTCAAGCACAGAAGGAAGGAGATGGAGTTGGGAAACTATAAGTTAAAAATGGTTCTAAGTCTACAGTGGACAGCCAAAATTTCCCACCCTGAGCTTCTTTAAGATGCACATAGATTATCATGCTGTGAAACTTTGTTTTCTAATTGAATAGGATGAACCAACACAGATGAAACCACAGGTATTGTGCATACCCAGGAGTAATGAAAAACATAGCCATTGTCCAGCTGATAGTGAGAGATAACATGTTGTACCAGGGGGATAAAGAATACGGGTATATTATATTCTGGACCAAACTTAAATGTCTGCTGACTTTGGCTATGGCTCCCCACTGAGTGCTGGACCTCGTACTTCAGCGGCAGGGACAAACTGCCCGAGAGAAATGCTGCTTGTGGTTAGTAGACATTCAGACTTGGAAATGCATAGGCAGAAGTTATACATGTAGGAATCTAGCACAAGATGAGGTAAAAAGTCATGTCAGTGAAGAACATTGTCCACAACAGACAAATGCTCTGTTATGAGTAGGATGTTTTAACTGGTATTTCGATTAAAAAAGTGAAAAGGATATTTGACACCAGCTTTTATGGTAATACTTTTCCCTGATGAAATCACACCTTTTCCCTGGTCATCACTAGAAGTAAAACTAAGAATAAAAATATTTTTCGAATCTTTACACTTTATATTAAAAAATCACTCTCAATAAACACCTTCCAGGATCACTTTTAACATTAAACATTGATTTCTATGTCTGTTATAAACCTTGAAGAATTGCCTCAGGCACTTGTAATAATCTAAGCATTAGATAGGAGTATTTTCACTAATTATTACCCAGTTTAATATAAGCTGCACTTCAAATATATTTGAAAAAAAGAAATTATCTTAAAAAAAGACCCATCCCCCAGCAATTCCACTGTTGCTGTTAGAGCCAAATGTAGTCTATGTCAACACAGGGAATACAAGTCAGACCACCCAGTAACATGACTTCTTTGAAAATACATTGTACTATATACAGAAACGTCAGGGTCATCTTCTTTCTAAACAGGTAAAATCCTATCCCTGTTGCCCTTATTTCCAAGAGGAATAACATCCAATTTCATTATTTCCTATTTCCAAAACATGCCTCATTGCTAAACACATTTCAGACACAAGGTTAATGTAGCAACAGGGTTTTTGCACTCCCGTGTCCAAGACTGGTTCCCACTTGTTTATACTTGAAAGCCATCATTTATTTTTGCATTTTTTCCCCCAACACATGGCTTTTAGGAAACGAAAACTGGGAGTGTTCTCCCATAATTCAACTCAAAGGAGGTCCGTAGGGTATATCCAGGCACAGCACTGAAAAAATCTGGAACAATGTCTTGTGTCCTTCATATAGCTGTTTCCATGATTTACATGCACTTGTTTAACTTGGCTTTTCACTCAAAAATTATAAAGAAGTAAAATACCCAACACAGGGAGGAAAATACTTGAGCTGGGATTAATCTCATCACATGGAATCATATACACTGGAACTGGACACCCTGGGCTGTCTCCTCAGTGGCACCAAGTTTGCAACGCTGCTCATTTCCCTGTAGACTTCTGAGTCGACACCAGAAGGGCTTGTTTCTTTCCCCAGACCCTGTGGAGGACAAGGGTGACAAGCTCACAAAGAGACATGTATACTGAAGATACAGATAAGTGGGGCGAATCCTATTTTCCAATGTCCAAACAATTTAATAGAGATGAAACCCAAGAGACATTAGTGAAATGAAATAAATCTGGGCAGAAATGATTGCAACAGCCTTTGGGGAATGGAGCAACGGTGAATACCCTGAGAGATACGGGGTCAACAGAAAGCTTGCCATTCTCTTGGGAAGCCTTTTCCTGGGTAGGAAAAAGTGAATGATGGCTCCACAAGCTGCCACTGTTTGCTTGAACCCCATTCTGAAATTGTTTGAGCTGCACCTGGCTTGTAAGGGCAGCTTTGGATGCAGATGCCTTCCCTGCGAGCTGTAAGGACTACCACAGGATGGACATGCCAGCTCCTGGGTGTCTTCCCAACCCCTTCACCAGGGTGAGGGGAGACTGGGGATGGAGTTCACCCCTTCACCTAGGACATCTGCAGGGGAGTTCCTTACCTGAAGTCTTCCTTGTTGCTGGACCAAAACCAGTATTTCTGAGGAGCCATCTGCTTGAGGTACTTTTGGGGAGGTGCTTAACACCCTCAAAACACTTATCTCTCTTGGCAGCTCTAAGGGCAGCCCATGTGACAGGCTCGGGGGTCACATTTGCAATGCCCGTGTCTACACTTGGACAATGTGTGCCAGCCATCTGCTCGCAACCGAGTTGCGGTAGCCACCCCAGCACAACTGGTGAGCGAAAGGCTTCCCAAGCACAGCTGTCATAGGTAGAGGAATACCTTTTATTACACTTGGAAGGGTAGAGGACGTTTTATTATAGCTGAAAATATAGACAAGGTGCATTGCACTTTCCTTCAGATCTGAAAGCTGCAGACCCCAAAGACTATCTGCTGTATGCAATTACCCCAATTAATCTAATAAAAAGTACTGTTTCTCCCCACCAATGCTGCCTTATTTAAATACTTCAGTAAGGAAGAGCAACAGCCGCTACCACTACAGAGATGCTTTCAGTACAGTGGGAAGATTTCAAGCTCTCCTTACAGCAGCACAGCCCAAGAAATATTAGGCCATGACAATATTACCTGCATTTTCCCAGTACATTGCCACACACTATGCAAACAGAGCTAAATCTGATCTGGGCTCCAGGTACTGGCAAGTGGATACAATGGAGAGATAGGAAAATGTCTCCCTGTGGAAGGCATCAAGTTAAAAAAGGATAAAAGGTTGGAGGAAGGATGGGGTTTAAGATGAATATTATAGAAAAAGCAGAACTTTGTGACAGAGGTGTAAACCTCCAGGTATGAATCAGCATAGCTTTATGAATTCTTGTGTTTGCATTAGCCAAGGACCTACTCCCACGTGTTTGATTGAACGTGGTTTGGTACAGGGGAATAAAGGAGTGTTGCAGAAGTGGGAGAAACCAGCTTCCTTCTCTGAGGGAGAGCAGGAATGCAAAATATGTCTAAAATAATACACTACCTAAATAGTCTTTCAGCCTTTCCCGAAGGAAAAACACACTTCTCTGCAAGGAAAATGCCACATATCTCTACAGCTCCAGGAAAAGAAAGACACCACATCTTTCACTAAAGCTGAAAGACACTTTTATTTTTTTGGTGCAGTGTTTCATCCCCTTCTTCCAGTAACCAGACCTGCCTTGCTGCAGTGGGGTCCTGGGTATTTGTCTTCTTTTGGGCTCCTCACAAAAACAAAAGTTTAATCCTTATGCAATCTGAAGGGCTAAATCCTGCACCACCAAAGCAACACTGCTATTAGAAAGGAAATGGATTCGCCCCTTTCTTCCATCAGGGTGAATTGGGAGCAGTTCTCTTTAAGAGGTGAAAGCTGTCCCACTGACTCTGGCTGCAGAAGGGTTTCTTGCAGGGGAATGAGGGAAAAGAAGGCAACTTTATAAACCAGATTTTGGTCTCTTTGCACAAGGACAATTTGCAATAAACCCTGTGGCTAACATGAAGTTATTGCAGATTTGCACTGGCATGAATGAGGTCAGATACCAGCCCGGGGTGGCTGGGACAAGGCAGCACAGAGGTGTTGGAGCGGAGAAATTCGTAGTTTGACTTCCTTCAGCCCCTAAATTATTTCAATGCAGTGACATCCGGCCTTCAATGTGTTTTGGGTCAAATTGATGAATGTCACAGCTCAGGACTGAGCACATCTGACATGGAGAAAGCCACGCGGAGCTTGTTGGAGCAAGCCGGCAGCGTGTGCTAATTAGAGCTGTCTGCTCAATGAGTTTAGCTTTAACTGCTCACAGAGTGTCTGCAGCTAGGTTGGGATTTCCTCAAATTGATTTGTAATTTGAGGTTACTCAATTAATTTTTTTTTTAAGTTTTTTATACTTTTTTTTTTTTTATTATTATTTTTGCTCTCTGGTTTAATTGCACAAGTGTTTGACTCTCTGTATCCACACCCTCCTCACTTCAAGGGGTGCTGATGTTCCCTGGCTGGGTGCCCTCTCCAGCATCTCAGCTCCAATTTGGCCACCAGCGAGCCAAACCTCCGAAGATTCACCAGCCATTTAGAAGGAGGTTTCAGATAAACAGGATAAAGGAAATTCAAACTTTTTTCTCCTTTTCTGGGCCACACAAGCCTTGCCCAAGGCATTATTCATAGAAAAATTAGGCTGCTGCAAGATTCACTGATGGGGTGTAGAATTTAAATAGAATTTTTTCTTGTCCCAGTTACACAAAGTCAGCCTGATTCCCCCATCCTTTATGCGGGTGTAAAATGGGAGTAATTCCAGCCACGTGCCTGTGATTTACATCCCAGCAGAGGGTCCAGCCCCAGCCTTGTGGGTGAGTAAAGAGCCAGGGCAGAAGTTCCAGGAGGCATCACATGGAGGCAGCTCTGGGCTGCTGGTCCCAGCCTCGGTGGGTCAGGTCCTTGCTGCGTGAGCAGCATCTTCTGTGTGATATGAAAACCTGCATGGATGCAATGCAAAGGTATTTCTTCCAAGCATTTTTTTTGTGGTCTAGCTTTGAATGCCAGTGTGTTTGACATCAGGAAATACAAAGGGTGTACGTGTGACTGCTGCAAAGGCGTGACCCTGCACGGGTAATGTTTTATGGCATTCGTCTCCTACTGCTTCTAATGTCGAGCAACCAAATGACCCCACCTGCCTTTCCTGGATTTCAAATCTCTCAGTGATTTAAGCTTCACAGGTTGCAGTCATTGCTCTACCACAGCAGTTTTATGCCAGGCAAATTTGGATGACTCCAGGGAATTGGTGCTGTCCCAAAATAAGTGATGTGCTCTTGGGAACCATGTGGTTTTGGGAATGGAATTATGGCTCCCATTCAGAAAGATTTGCTTAGCCCAGTAACACAAAGAGCTGAACCTTGCAATGCGATGTGAACCCTTTACTGCTGCTGCTCAGCTGTGGCCACTTGTTCCAGCACTCAAAACCAACCATCTGCTGGTGGAAATATCTGGTGCATTCTGAGTTCAGTGAGATTCCTTTTTGCTTTAGGATTGTCCTCCAAACCATGTAAAATAGCCTGAAAAAGGAACCAGGCATTACCTGCCCACCCAGGTAATTTGGCTCATTGTTTATGCACTTTAAAAATGCCAGCACAAACACTTCTGTGATATTATGGGATTTTCACAACAAAGATGTTTGTTCTGGTTTCTGTTCAGCTTCTCTTCTGTGGCAGCAGTGCCCAAAGCTGGTGCTGCCTCTGGGTCTTCCTAGCGGGACCTTAGACACGGGGCCAGGTTTCCGTCCTCTTGACTTGAGATTTTCAATCAGAGCAATTCCACTGACTTCAGAGAGCTGCTTCTCATTTCCAAACATATGCTTAGGAATATAATCAGACTTACAAATCTCCACTGACGGCAAAGTCGAGTGCCAGCTTCCCTTAATGAGTAATGCAAAATATTGCTGGCAGCGGGGGGAGCAGGCTGTGCTCACCTCCCAAAGCTGAGCATGGTCCCAGCTTCCTTCTTGGAAATGAACATTTTATGAACAGGATTAGAAATTAATGGGTGCTTTGGCACTGCGAGAACGTGATGTACCCACAGAAAAGTGATCTTTGCCATTGTGGCAGTGCTGGTGTTGCTCTGCTGCCCGGGGGATAGAGATGGGCAATGGGCAGGAGGGTCTCTGCAAATTACCAAACCCAAGGGAGAAAGTGTGGACTTCACCAGCAAACTCCAAAGCACAACACATGGGAGGAGAGGGTTTCTCCCACTCGCCTCTGAGTAGCCTGCATCCCCAGGTGCCATCAAAGGATGACCCTGTGCTTGTCCCCTTATAGGAGAAGATGACACAACGGATTTGAGCCAGCAGATGCAGTAATAAGCTGTTCTTACCACTCAGCTTCATGGTGCTACAGACACGTCTCTGCTGACGGGATGACCACGCTTGTCAATAAAATGATTCCTCTGCTACCTGGCTGCTGCTGGAGCTGGAGGAAATGTTGCTTAGACTTTGTCAAAGCTGCAGACATGCTGGACATGATTTAGTCCAGCATCTCCATGTTGGGGTCTATGTGCGAGCAAAATGCACAAGCTGTGGTGGTGGTTAGCAGAGACTGGTGGTACTGGAAGAGAGTCTGGGACACCCACATAGTGATGTCACCAACGCTATGCCTGCAGAAGACCAACATTCTTCTGGACCAGCAGATGGACAAAAACTGGGGTTCCATATGGGCAACCCAGATCTCAAGCTCATGTAGATGCATGCAGACAGCAGCGTTTACAGATTTCTTCATCTGACAGTTGTCCCCCTGCCTGTGGAGGAAGACCATTCCAACCATTTCTGACCACTCTGGTAATTTCTCCCATCAATGCTTCATGGTGGTACACAGCTCAAGAAGAACAAGATGGTCCTGTCTTTTTCAAAAGCCATAAGAAAAAAAAATATAGAAAAGATAAATCATTGGGGTGGACCTTAGCAGTGATGGAGTGATTCTGGTCTCTGCAGAGCTCTGAGGAGAAATTCAAAGCATCCAGGACCACTCACATGGGAGGGGCATAGTCATTTAGCTGAGGCTCATTAGTGTCTCTGGCTGGACATCAGAATGGGCTCTGGTTTGGAAGGGAAGTGTGGTCCTGTGGCACGTGTCTGCTCCATGCTGGGTGGCGACTTCTGGGACAGGGCACATGTGGGTGAAGTTGGGGCATACACGGCAGGATGTGGCAGGCACCAGCGAGGCACTGGCATGGTAGGGAATGAGCAGAACATGGCATGGGGTGTTTGAGAAGGGCATGATCAGACAGGCTTGTGTTCTGGGATGGTGGCACTGGGGTGTGTCTGGCACTGGGCAGCATTGCCTTACCCCATGTGGGTGCAGCACTGCCCTGGGTGGGTGCAACACTGCCCTGGGTGGGCGTAGCTCTGCCTGCAGTGGGTGCAGTAAGGCTCAGTGCAGCACAGCACTACCCAAAAGCTGTGGCTGAGCCCCCAGAGCTGCCCGCATACAGGGCTACTGTTACTCTAGCTGCATTGGCACCATGTCCCCCACCTACACGAAGCTGAGTGCATCAGCAGCACCTCTGAAATAATGAAGACCAGTGGTACCAGGGTCTTGGCTGGGTGACAGGGCATCCCACCACTGTCTTGGGACACCCCATGGCCCCAGGCCCAACCAGCCCTACTGTACATCCCCTCCATGTCCCCCTCTGCCCCTCTCCTCTGCGGTGGAAAATGGAAGTTGCCTTTTGTCTGGCAGGGGTCAGACAGAGCTGGTTTGTTCGATAAAGCTTTAACGCTTTGTGAACACGCAGAAAAGCTCAACCCGGGGCCCTTTGACAATCTCCATTGTTTTGCAGCTAAAAAAAAAAAAAAAAAAAAGAAGAAGAAAAAACAAAACAGAGAGAGAGAAAAGTGGCTCAATTTAAAACACCAAGTTCATGGCATTTCAGAGAGAAATGATACACAGCATATGGATTTGTGTGATACGGGGAGATAAAGCAGGGAATAAAATGCCAGGCAGGAACATTGCAAACGCTGCTCTCGGGGGTGAGCCTGGTATTTTGCCATCTGATTATTTTAAGAGGTTTCTGTCTCTGCAGCGAAATCTCTGGCATTAGCTTCACATCCCAACTCTCAGTATTTGGGGTAGAGTCTGGGAAATGAAAAGCTGTGATAAAGATGAAAGAATAAGCGATACTTTGCCTTAATGTCCAGTGTGCCCAGGAAATGGCATGTATACGTGTATACGGTCTGCTCCAGCCACACTGGGGTTCATTGTCTGCAAAATTCATAAGCCACATAACACACCAGTTGCCAAGCAAAGCTGGGATATGGGAAGCCTCCCCGTAGTTTATTTAAGCAATGAAATAAATTTTAAAAAGGGAGCCTTGAAAGAATCGTACAAGCTGGTGAGGAGGTCAGTTGATTGAATATTTCACTTATTGAATGAGCAATTGCCAAAATAAATAACTCGAGGAGGAAAGCAGTAGTCAGGAAATTGAATGTGGGGTTTTGTCTCTGGTGAAGTTTCCCTTGAGTGATTTCCTTTGGAAGCTGCTGCTGCCCGCGGAGCGCATCCCGCTCCTCCGGCTCCAGCAACAGCCCAGGCACCGGCGACGTGCTCCTCCCGGCCAGCCTCTGCCGGGAGAACAAAAATGTGTCGTTTCACTGTCCTTACAATGCACAGAGGAAATAGGATTAGGTCCAAATAGCAGCAAGGTAAGTAGGATTAATGGCTGGTTTAAATAAACTGTGCTATTCTTTACAAGGCTTCTCAATATCGTTTCCGCCTGGTTGTGCTGCGTGCAAGGCAGTGCGTTGCTGTGCCCAAGAGGTGCACGCATAGATTAGGTTGGGGAGGGATTGGAAATGTGTACTGCTTTGTGGGTTTATGTTATTTTTAATAAGAAATCCGACTTTTGCCGTTGCGAGATGCTGAAACCCCTGCAGGAGGGATGGAGGGAAGGAAGGATGGAAGGATGGAGGGATGGAAGGATGGAGGGATGGAAGGATGGAGGGATGCAGCCTTCGTGAACGCCTCTTGCCCCCTGGCGTCCCCTCGCTGCAAGGACAGCCAGGGCCGGGGGGTGTCCGGGGCGACCGGGGAGTGAACTGGGAGGACGGGGGGCGAGGACGACACCGGCCGTCTCCAGATATCTTTCCCAAAAAAACCCAACCAACAAACCCAGCCAAACCGATTGGGTGATCAACACCCCCGGGCAAAACTTGTTTCTCTCTCCCCAAAGCACCTTGTAAAAATAAAGAAGATTCTGCCCAGTTCCTCAAAGGCAGATTCGGAGGGCAGGAAAGGGAGGGAGGCGGGGGGGGGGGAACAGGGGGGCGGACGACGGACACTAAAAAAAAAAGACATAAATTTAAAGAGTTGGTTGCTAGGAAGGAAATGCGGTGGCTTATTTGGCATTTCTATCCTCTTTTGCATAGTCTCAGTTTCAGCTGGCAGACCAGGAGGTATGTGGTTGCCTCCATTAAATCTGGTTCTCATCTCAGGCTGACAAGATTTTTAAGAAAGGTTTCTAATGACCGATACAGGCTGGCATCGCCGCTGAGTTTTGTAATTAACGTTACTGAGCAGCGGCAGTAACTGGGGATAAATGTCAAGGCTCCTTTTTTTTTTCCTTTTTTTTTTTTTTTTTTTCCTTTTTTCCTTTTCTTTTTTTTTTTTCTTTTTTTTTTTTTTTTTTTTTTTCCTTCGCCGCGATTTTCGGAGGAGAGGATGGATATGTCACACGGAAATTGCAACTGCCAAAACAATCTAACAGAAGCACATCAATAAAAATAATTTCCACAAACTTCCCTAGAGAGCCAGGGAAATGACACTTAGTGGCTCGAGATGCTGAGCATCTCCCAAATCTCCCAAAAAGCTGCAATTACCAACTGTCCCGGCAAGTGCCCCGTCCCAGTGCAGCAGGACCTGGCGTGCTTGGTGCATCCTGCAGCCGTTAAATTGAATTTTACCGAGAAATGATGCTCGGTTGGCAAGTTGACAGTAGGAAAAAAACAAACAACTAGGAAAGGGAAAAGAAGGAAATATGCGAGCGATTTCGTGTGCCGGGCAGGAGCTGTGGTGGCAAGGAGGATGAGCGCCCAGGCTCGGGTGCTCGCTGGGGGCTCAGGAGGGGGTCCCTCGTGGCTGCCGCCTCCTGCCTGTCCGCCCAAGCTCCTCCGTGCTCTGCCGACGTGGGGTCAAATCCTGTCCAGCTAACTTGGCTACTGCTTCCCTTTCCTTCTCTCTTTCATCTTTCTTTTTGTTTGGGTTTTCCTTCCTTCCTTCCTTCCTTCCTTCCTTCCTTCCTTCCTTCCTTCCTTC